>JAQIXD010000143.1:0-38352 GCA_034699985.1 Minunthozetes semirufus
CTCTCTCTCTCTCTCTCTCTCTCTCTCTCTTCTCCTCTCCTCTCCTCTCCTCTCCTTCTCCCTCTCCTAACTTCCTCTCCCAACTAATCAAGATATCAATCATAACGACAGAAAGGGTTGTTTAACAGTGACTCCTCTCATAACAACATATCCATCATATGTTGTGAAAAAGAGTGGAAAAAAAAGTTGTGACTAAAATAGCGAATCAAAGATTAGTAGACAAACAAAAAGTGCCAGAAATTGATTCTTACATAAGAAGCATAAATGAGCTCAAAATTAAATGAGTTATCCCAACAAACATCAAATAAACTGGTGATTCATGACTCAGAAATAAGTCATTTTGTTAATCAAATTAGAATACATTTTCGTTAATAGAAATTGTATTAAATTAGAGCCAAAACTTTTCTTTCACTTAAAATAAGGAAAAAATATTTTAAAAGGATTTTCTTATTATAGAAAATAGTGAAGAAAATTGTAATAAACGTCTATTTGAAGCCTATTTTTAGTTGAAATTCTTGGTATTACTATAAAAGACTTATTGAAGGAAATGAATCTCAAATTCAAATGAGTTTAAGAGAAAAACGATAACAAAAATGTTTATAAATACAGAGGAAGGTTTGCCACCAAAAAACTAATCCAATTTTGTAGACCTTTTCGTTTGAATTTAAAATTTCTGAATTAAATCACGAATTAAATGAAAAAAGATTTCAGAAGTGAATTGTGCTGCGATTGTAGTGATTGCTTCTTAATGGCAAATGAAAAATGCATGATCACTATTGCCTGCCACGATTGGTATGTGCCGCACGACCTCACAACTCTATTGAAGGGAACAGTTGATGAAATAGTGTAAGAGTGTAGCCATCATTCAAATATCGTTTGTATTGATTTTCTTGTGTATAGTTTTTCTCAATTAACGGATCAAATCTGAGCCGAAGAACGGCTGCAGCTGTTTATTATTCTGAGTGGCCTTAAGGGGTCCGTCACTCAACGCACTTCCTGTGTTTTAGTAAGACCTGTCCCTCTGCCTGCCATTAACGGCCAGTGATGTGATGGCCAATAACTTTGGCTACATTTGGATGCAATCATTATTACAGCCATAAGGGCTTACATAAGGAAAGCCAAAGTATTTATACTGAAATACATATAATAATAAATAAACGCATAAAACATATTAATATTTTTGTCCGAAATTCTTCTTTTTGAAGCCATAATACAGATAGATATGAGCAGATATAAGCAGATATGAGCATGCTACTATTATCATGCTATTAGATAAAGAGAGTAATAACTCCTTTTCCCTAATCTAGCCTTTCTAGAATCAATTTGGCACAGGCATAAATTGGATTTTTGTTGTTGTTTGGCTGAAAAATTTGAATAAGCAAAAAAGAAACAAGATAAAAATATCTTTTGCGTAGCCCTGTGTCTGTGTGTGTCTGTGCTTATAATAGGGCATACATTTTGATATACGATTAGATAATAAATCATTTGCTTTGAAAACTCTCCGAAGAGTTCTAATAATAAGACCTTTCGGATCAAATTGAATATATAAGTGAATATAATTGGTTTAAATATTAAAAGTTATTTCAGTAGGGATTTGGACAAAAGTTGACACATTTAAGCGCTAGAGATGGATAGATAGGCAGTTAAGCCGACAGTTTTGTAATCCCAGGCATCGCATGCCTTTCCCTTTTCGCTGGTATAATGACTTTCGCCGAATAACATAACATTAGTTCAAAAACAAGTAATGCCTCCAAAATATATGCCGCGGAAGAGCTGAGTGTCTCAAAGACTAAATATATGTCCGCCAATGGATTCATTCATTTATTTATACACAGAATCCTAACCATTGATATGAATGCTTTGCTGCACAGCCATAGCGCACAGCCTAACATTGCCTAACTTTTAGATAAGAAGCGATTCTTAGCCCCAATTATTGTTATGCATTCGGAGCTGATTTCGTTTGGCATCAGATCTGTGGATAAATTGGTTAAAATTTGAAACAATAGAGTTCCTGGTTATCACTCATATGTGACAGTCCTTGGCTTTTGTGCTCAAATAATAGCCGAGTTTTTGGCAAAATAGACAAAACTATAAGAATTAATGAGCAGAAGGGTCTCGATTGCAAACAAAGAGACGGTTCATTTGATTAGATTTAATGCCTCATAAAGTGATATTTGGAAACCAATTCTCCAAATGTATCATAAAATATGCGCTCAGAATATGGTGTTCCCATAGATTCGGATCACAATTATATTTATATGGCTTTTGAAAAATCAAAGATCAGTTGAAAAGAAAAATAAAAACTTAAATAAAAGTCTTTTAAAAATAGAAAACATTTTTTTTCTTTCGTTTGAAACCAATTGTGAAGAAAAAAAAGTATTCTCTTATTTAATGACAGCCAAAGTCATGTCGCCTGAGTTCCTTTCACCCATCCCTTAATCACTTTCTCATTGATCCACTGTTTTGAGCTAAAAATATCTGCGCCGCCAGTAATGGTGAGCCGACACACAAGCGAACAGTGATATTAGGCCTTCCTATGTATTACATCGTATTAGTCTTTTAGACGCAATTCAAAGCCAACTATAAGATAATACCAGACAACTGGTATCCCTTAACATTCACCCTGGTCACCAAGATTGCCTTAGGGGCGGTTCATCTCAAAGTCGGCTCAAAATTGTATGTCAACCCCAACAGGAAGAGACGTCAATCAATAATGAGATGTTAAAAATGGAATCAATTGTCAAATAAAATTTGAGCAAGCTCATTCACTTAAATTGAGCTAGCACACTTAATGTCTCTATTAATACGAGGCAATGTCCTGAATGGAAAGATAATGTGCAAAGAATTAGTAGAATAGACTAGATTTCATCCGGAAGTCCATTTACTTCTGGCCGACCCTTTGACTGCTGCTATAATTATGACATAATAGGGGATGAGTTAAGAAACACTTCAATATGTGTTTCACTCCTTTGAGCTGACATTCAGACCAAATATATTGCGATTGTTTGCGAAAGTCTAACGAAAATCCAAGAGTTAATACATTTTCAATTCGGAGATACATTTGATTTATTTTAATAGCAAAGGAAAAGAGGTATAAATCTATACGTTTTTATGAGATATGACTGTATTTTGTGAATCATTTATGAAATATTTTAGTAGTTTTTAGTACTCTTTTCGCTGAAGAAAACTCTGTTAGAAGTAAAGGCTTTCCTTTTTTTGGAGACAAAATGTATCGTAAAAAATGCAAATTCAGAGCAAATGATTGAATCTATTTTACAAACGAATGCAAAACATTTGAACAAAAGAAGAAAATAAATAATAAAATCTGAGACTATTTTATGTGAAGAAAGACTGGGAATCAATCAAAATGTTTTTCATATGAGGGCTCCCTCTTAAAGCATATTTGTGCCTGTGCTGTGCCTTGCTAATTTCAATGCATTTATTCATGTATTCATCCGTGTATTTATTGGACTCATGGATATTCATAAGCAAATCAAACAAATGCAGTAAAATATTGACTTTAAAATTATAATTATTTAAATCGTATTTGTTTTCATCTCTATGTATGAGCTCTAAAAATAAACTCATTTTAATGATTCTGGATTATGTTCCTAATGTTCTAGGTTAATATTTGCATGAACACTGATTAATTCTGATTTGTTAACTTTTCCAAGATTTGAAATTTGAAAATTAACACAAACAGATCAAATAGAGAGACAAATATATTTGTACTGAAAGAAAAAGCGGGTGAATAACAACTTGGAATAAATTTTTAAAGAAATACCTCTTTTTTTCTTGTGTTTGAAGTGAAAGTGCGAATAAAAGAGTCACAAATTTAACCATTTTTTCACATCAGATACACCGCTGTGAAGACAAATGCGTGAAATCGTAAACAATTGCCACTAATTTCCATAGAAATCGATTATTTTTGGCCTCATTTGCAGGATTACTAATTGCGCTAATACTCCCTGTAATAGTGCCTGTATTAGTCCCTGATCAATGATCATTTAACATTTGAGCTCCAGTTTTAAAGCAATAAATCTATTATTTTTAATTACAATGCTTTAGGAAACAAATAAATTGCTTTCAATTAGTATTTGGCTCCGGGCAATAGCACTGGTAATCATTGATTTCATTTGCAATTGTTAGCCATAGCGTTCTCTCATTATAAACGTGTCAAATTTAATTTGATTAATTGCTGGAATAGTTTAATGAGTTTTTCAAAAATAAAATTCAACTAAAATATCATATGTTTTTTCTTTGGTTTCGTTTTTACTTCAAATCAATTAAAATTCAGTCAATAATTGGTATGAAATGCGAGTAAAAAACGAAATAAAGTTATTATAAGAAAATCTTTTTTATAGAAATCGATTTAAAGGCTTATTATTTGACTGATTGTCATAATTACGGAACTTTTCCATTCGGTTAAATGACTCGGATTAGACTCTGAACTGTCATTCTGAGCGATTGGGTAACAAAACTCTCAGCTAATACACCAAACGATTCAATTATTATGTCATTTATGATAAAACTAAATGAATAACTCGTGAATCCAAATATGATTTTATTTAATTATAGACATAATTATCAGTTATTTTCTTCAGTTCTTAAGCCCTCGTCAGCACCTAATTAGTCCGATCGAGAGTCAGAAGTGCACAGAATTGCACAGAATTTTCAACACATGACGACTCCATCACAACACCCATTGAAATAATTTCCAATAATTATATACCATTCCATCTCTTAGTCAACCCCTTCAGAGACTAATCAGGAAAATATTTGGGAAAAAATTACAGTCGAAACACCATTTTTAACAACAGATTACGCAAAAGCATTACAGACAAATGGCTTTCCACTCTTCCAATGGGTTAATAAAAGTATTTTGTTGAGTCAATTGTCGTGAATCTGAGCGAATATAACATATTCTCAGAGGATTTCCAACAAAATTTATGTCAAAATTTGAATCAAACGAATAAATAAATGTATTTTGTTTTACGAACCAAAAACTCTTGGAGTTTGTGCTCAAGTATTCAAAACTCGTCTCAACTTATATTTTTTGCAGACCTGTGCTATTCTGTTCGCCAGCACAGAATCAGAGCACAAGAATTTTGATGAAAATGTGATAGAAAATAGAAAATTGTTTCAGAAATACTAATATTTTTGCCATTAAATTATTATATCATTAGGTTCTGGTTTAGAGTCACGATCTGAGCACAGGGCTATCGCATTCAGTTGTAGCAATGTCTTAGAGCACAACCGGGAAGAGTTGAGTCTATAAAAATTACATTAAAGAGAATCGATTTGGAAATTATTAGTTTCTTATTTCATAACATCTAAAAGACATTCAATCGAATTGAATATTATTTGCTTCCAGTAATTACTCGATGGGTTTCATGGGTTTCATATTCGGATAAATAGGAAATTATGGTATACTCCGAGTGATTGATCAGAGGAATAATGGTTTTTATTCGCTCTCTATTAATAACATAATCTAATGAACGGCCAGAATATAAAACAAAAATATTTCATAACTGAAGAACTAATTTCAGTCTAAAAGTCTTGGGCTCTAAAAACGCCAATAATTTAATGGCTTTTCATCGACTCTTTGCCGACAAAATCATTAGAAATATTTGCTGTAAAACTAACCATAGATTTAAAGCAAAACACTTTGAGATTCAACACATTATTGAAAAACAGGGTTTTGTAGCACAGAATCCGTTCCTTTTTTCAATTCAATTCATCCATAAAAATCTTTTTCTTTTGGATCCTTTTTATAAGAAATACCATAAAAAGCATCTCCAGAACTGTGTGTAACAAATTTTAATCTAGTTCAAATCAAATACGCCTTAAAAGCTTACAATTTCCACCAGAAAAAAGGTTTAAATATTGGAGAAAACCCTTATGTTTGGCGAAGGCCTTGGACTCAGCCCTCATTTTGCGGTAATAGTCGAGTATTCATTGCAAATATGAGTCACGAATTCAATGGGCCTTTCATTCAGATAATTATCTTTTTCGGCTAAGAGTTGTTGAAAATGGAGAAAAAATGGGCAAAAAATATATTAATTTGAATCAATTTTTAATAGAAAAATAGCTCTGAAGCCAACACTTGTTATGGCATTCCTTTTCGAAGCCTAAGTAATGATACGTTTCGGCAGTTAATGGATGTGTCAGTTGTTATCGTTTGAGGAAAACTTTGAACGAAGAAAAACTAGTATTTAATCAGACAATAAAACCGTTGAATAAATTTCAATTTATAAGGCTTTCCATAGAAATGGAATTTTCTCCATAGTTTGTCCCATAGTATCGGTGCCCACACAATGCTTAAAATCAATCACTCCCTGGTAATTGTGTTTTTCCAGTTATTCGGATAATTATTTATTGGTTTATGCAATGAGTCGTTACTAAGTGTCGGCTCTTTTTTTGCCAATAATTTTTTGGTTTTTATTCAATTAGATGTCTGTCCTCTGGAATGCAATCCTCTGGTTATTGTCTGAACTAAACCTCTAATAAAACAATAAATTATGAAAACCTTAATCAAATTGTTAAACAGAAAGGCTGTGAAACAACTCCTGAAAAGTGACTGAAAATTAACATTATTTTCAAATTAAGTTTTTTATTGATTTAAATAAAAAACAAATTTTTCTTTTCAAACGATTATGTCGTGATATTAATGGCTAACACTTGTTGGTCAATCAGGAATAGCTTAACCCTTAAGCTATCTATTCAGCAAAATTAATTTAACTACCATTTTATCAAAAATATTCCCACTTTGAGGCCAATTCGGGCACAATTTGAATATGAAGTCAAACAATAAGAGATTTTAATTGAATTTTAATTGAATTCTTTATCGATATATTCAAAGAGGATTTGATTACAGGTTTGAGAATACGGTAATATCGACCTTTCTTTAGGGGGAAGTCATGAAATATTAGGGCTGTGCAGCAATTTATTCAACGGCGAGGAAAAAGGTGAAGAAAACTTATCGATTTTGTAATATTCAAAGGCATTCCTCTCAGACTCAGATTCTGTTCAATACAACTGATTATTCATAGTATTTGTCGACAATAAAAAAAAGTCAAAATATTTTTTCCGACAAATTCTATATCGAATCCAATATTGGATTCAATTGAAAATTATTGTATAAAACGCCTCATTTAGTCGAGACTTGATTTCCGCTCCGATGCAACCCTTTGCCATCACGTGCTTTAATATGTCAGTCATTCCTCCTCTTAATCAATATTCACTATTTTCAACGACTGACTCAATTCATTGATAATTATGAGTAATAAACTATATTTCCAATTATATCTCAAATATTCAAATGAGCCATAATTCCGGGAATTGATTGCCATATTTACCATTTACCATGAACAATTTTCATTATCATCAAATAGTAGTAAATTTGAGCTCAATTTAAATATCCTTTTAATATGAATGAAGTTTAGTAATCTTTTTATACAAATCTATTGACGTAAAATAATTATTGCGGAGCTTTTATCTATAGAGTCCACTCCTGGTTAATTATTCCAAGAATATTGATCTCATCGCTCACGAGTTAGAAGTTAGAGTAAGGGTAGAGTGAAATAACACTCAATCAAACTCAACCATAACATCTCAAATGGTAATTATTTGACTGATTCTTAGCCATTATTTGAGGCAAATATCTGCTCATCTGTTCTCTCGGTTCCCAATATTGTGGCACTGATTGCACTCATTGGACAGACATGAATCAGAATAACTAGTATTTAGTGAATAACATTTGCTTTTATAAGCATTTAATTAAATTTGGACAACATTTGCATCAGACAGACACTAATGGAAGTAATGGAACAGATGTGTAACAAATACTGTCGACAATAAATCCCGTGTTTTCCACAAATTCAATCGATTCCAGTACTCAAAGTATAATCCATTTGAAGAGAGGTCTATTCATCTGAAGAAGAGTTGATTTCTTGCTAAACATTAATCCAAAGGAAAGCCTTTTTTTTGTTACATTCAATTAGTTTTAATGAAAACCACGAAATCATTAATTATTTTTCAGAGAATTTCTAATTAAACGAAAAAAATATTCATATCTTATATCTTATGAGGAATTCCAACAAAAGCCATGACTGGAGGCAAACATATTCTCCTGAATTGATAGTAAAATATTTAATTTATGCACAAAATTGCATTCAATTCATGAATTCATTGCTTTTTTTGCAAACAATGTTTGCCATGAATTGACTCAAAGATAAATCTAATAACAAATGATTCAAATAAAGGGAATATAATTGATCGCAGCCTTCAATGGGAACAACCATTTGAATAAAAAAAAGGATGAATTGGACAGAATCTGGCCCTTTATTACCAAAGCAAACAGTTGTTTGTCGTGTTTGGACTCTCGATAGAGAAATATGTCAACAGATTTTGATTCAAAGATAAAAGTCACCCATTGATAGACCGATGGCTTTGGCAAAGCGGCGGATCAATGAAAGTCGGGATCAGAGAAAAAAATAGGTAATCTGTTGAGAACCGACTGAAGAGTCGGTGCTATGAATATGTTGTTTGACTTCAGCACAAGTGCTCTTATCGTCTCCAATAGCACTGAATGTTGAGTTTGATATAAAAACACTGCTTTGCATCACATCTTGTCTTCGAGTCTTTGGCTCTCAATCAAAACCCATTGATATATAATAACACATATTAGACCCGAAGAAAGCCAAAGTGGGTAAACCATTAAACTCATCCTTCAAATATTTGGAAAGTGGCTTATTTTGACGAGAATTTGATTTAAAGCCCCGTCCAACACAATTCATCAATTATAGCATGCTAAATTTAACATACAAAGTCGCGATTGAAAATTAGGAATCAGGGGATCAGCACTAAAATATCGATTTTTATGACTACAGATTTGCGGATAAGAGTGGATAGGAGTGGAAGGAGCTGTTGGTCTCTGTATTAAAATAGAGTCATACCGTCGTCAACATTATATATGTGGTAAAAGTGTGACTCTTTTACTGAACAAAACTATGGAAAAACGGATTTAAAATTCAGATTAGACTCAAAAGTAGTCAAATGTTGACATAAAGTGTAATATATAGTTAGGGAACGTGCGATACGTCCCCAATAAGTGCCTTATTTTTCTTCTTTGAGTCTGTTTTTTGAATTAAACATTACTTTCGGAATATGTTCTTCACTTTTGAGTTAATGGACACCACTTAATAGTGTCGACACACACGATGTGTGTCCAAACTATTGGGAGGCCATACCATCCGCATTAGCTCTGAATATTTAGAGCGAAATATTTTTATTAGAGGCTGTGCTCTAACTTCTAAATGCGTTTGCAAATGGATTTCCAGATCGCACTGACACACAATTTTAATTGAAAAATGCCTGTTCCTCATACCAGCGCATACCTCTCGGCCAACACAGGCATCAAAACTGAAAATTCTTTGTTAAACAACGATTTGAGATAACGTTTTGTGTCCGAAAAGTGTTATCAAATTCTTTGTGCAACAAAAATATGTTAAAAGCATTTCTTGAAAGGGATTCCTATTCTTCGGGAGAATCCAATGGGTTTTTATTGCCGATTAAAAATCATAGCGGAGTTCATGACATGGTTTGAAAATCAAGTGAATCCCATATAAAGTTTCTATGGTGATGCAAATTATGCCGTCCAACAAAACAAACAGCAAATCCTAGTTTTTGTGCCACTTTGCCATTTCACGGTCGACTCAACCACAATATAGAGGACACACAGCACAACCATCTAATACAGAGTTGATGGGAATCAACATAAAATGCATACATCAGAGCCTAATATGAGAGTACAGGGATGAGCAAGTGCTCAAACATATCATAGGCATCCCCACAAACCAATTACCAAATGCAGAGCAATATTAAAATTTAAACAAAAACCAAATGAGAATTTCGTGGATGAGTTTTGAAACTCAAAATTTGATCTTTTATTTCGGGAATAAAAGCTATTATTTTGATGGAAACCAAAGTTATTAAATTTTTTGAAACTTAATCATCTCATAGAGTATGGGTATGTGCGGCGCGGTTTGAATCCTTGGTCACGTTTAATACATGGATGAAACAAATATTCGCTAAACATTGAAATGAGAGCGCATTTTAAGTGAGAGTTCAGAATAAATAATAACAAAAATCGGGCGAATATTTTGCCTCAAAAGCCATTCCTTCCATTAAAATGAGTGTAATTTTTATCAATAAATTGAAGCAAAAGATTGAAAACAGAGATTAGTTTCAAATGAGATTGAAAATTGAGGCAAAAGTATTATGGGATTTGAGTTTTGGTATTTTTATTAATTCATTGCTTTGTATTGCAATAAATTTTTAACACAAATCCAGTGCCTAAACAGCGACGGAAGGCATTCCCATTCAAAATCAATGGCAGTGAATGTTTGAGGGAAAGGGTGACCACAGAATACAATTTGATCAGACATTCAAATTGAAATTTGTTTATCAAACCTTTGGATCAGAAGAAAAGTCTGGTTTTGGGCGATATTTCGGTTTCTTTGCGTCGCTTAAGGGATGTCAAAGTAATTCTTCGAGAACTTAATCGGAAAGGAATGGGATATAGAGGGAATGTGCCGATAATGTCGTCCCCCTCTGGCCGTCAGAGGGTTCGCAAATGGATTCAAAGCTCTAAAGTTATAGAAAGAGTGGATCCAAAAGAGAGGAAATTGAGTGAATCAATAGTAAAGGAAAACCTGGAGTTTAAGTAAGTTTTCCATTCAGACGACTAAACAGACTAAACACTAACCCAGCAAAAGGTGTACGTTCTGTGCGGTTCCATATTTATCTTGTCATTCAGTTGGCTCTATAAATGTGTGAACAACACATTTGACACAAACCAGCAAATGCTGTTCCATATCCATAACCAAAGAGCAGAGACACTGTACTCCCAATTCATAATCGATCCGAACTTCATGTGTAAATGGGTTGCCATTGAATGTGTCACTCAGAATAGCTCAGAATAACTCAGAATAACAATCGGCTAATAATATGTATGAAAATAGGATTTTTTTTCGTCCACTTATTCATCGATTCATTGATTATTCAATGAAATAAAAATAGAGTCCTTTTGTCTGGTGTTTGACCGCTCTGTTACCCAAATAAACACCCATTGAAGTCATGATTAAAACATAGTTAACTCGTTTTGGTTTTCATATTCTGAGCATTATTTTTATAATTTGATAGTTTGGTGTTGAAAGAGCCGGAAAACTTGACCAATGCTCACAAAATCACACACACCTGACCCCTCGCCAAACAAGTTTGACACCAAATGTATTGAAATGAATCCTATTTCTGAGTAATAATCAAATTCTGTGTCTTTGAGGAGAAGAATGACATAACAAAACAGAACACTTCCATTAAATTTGACCCAAAACTCAATTTATAGACAATTTTCGTACTCAATGTTCAGTTTAATGTCAAATGAATTCAATATTTATTTGATTTTGTCGTACAAACAGTCGCTCAGACCTTATGTCAGTTCCAAGAATACCAAACAAACCCTAATTAGTAACTAATAATTGTTATCATTTTTGTGAATCATTTTATTAGTCATTAAAAACAATTTTTTCTCAAACCTGAGAGCAAAACATAATTCAAAAATTCACTGAATTTTCATAAGAATTCATTAAAATCAATAAAAATGTATTCAATTATATAAAAGACTTGAATTAAATCCGAAAATAATTGGAATCAATGAAAATGATTTTGAAATAAATGAGTCCTAAAAATAAGTACTCTTTTGTCGGATTTAATCCTCAATTAATAAAAGAGGCGAATATTTTGGCTGAAAATTACCTGTTTTGCAGAGCTATTGTCAAATATTTCAAAACAACTGAGCCATCGCTAATTAAAATTAACTAGATCATTCACTGGGAATATGAAGGGTCAGATTATATGGGATTTTATTTGATTAATTGAATCAAAATTTAAATTTCAAAACAAATTTATGGTTTTGTATCGAAATAATTATGCGTTAAATAAGGTTTGAATAGTAATTATCGCTTCAATATATTGCTGGCCATACCTTTTGATAGGTTTTCCCTTTGGTTATTGAGTGGCGAGAAAAATAAGTGCCCGCAGAGAGATCAGAGCCAAAAATTGAGCCATCAATAAATGAACTTGTTAAAATTCACACAAAATTGCAATCAATTTGAATCCATTATAATTAAAAACATAATTTCCATAATATTTGTTATAATAATAACTCTATTAAAACAATTTTGAATTATTTCCAAACATATGCTGAGCGCTCATCACATGTTTAATGAATGAATATGATGTTTATGTCATCTTTCCCAGGCTTAAGATGTGTGAGAGATAGTCTGAGCAGAATTTTAAACCCTGAGCCAACTTTTATCATAAAATCATAATTACTTTGGACTTTACATCTCATTAGTCGTGTAATATGTCTTACGATTTGTGTTTAAAAATAATTAATTCATTAAACTTAGGCTCAATTGATGGCTATTTTTGGCTCTTTTCGTCTCTCAAATAAAGTATTGAATTACGGAATACAAGAATTTTTAATAACATTTAATAAAACATTTTCCCAAACGCTTTATAAAAGTCATTAAAACACTTATTTCTCAACAAAAAAATAGAGTTAATGTTATTTACAATTTTGAGAATAGATTTGCGAATAAAATAAATGATTTTTTTGCCCAAAAATATCATAAATCGACTCATTTTTGACACTAATATTGTATACAATATTATATAAAAGGTATTAAAATGTGTGAAAAAAATATTTGTTGCAAATCAAGTGTTTCAATGAAATACTGGTCCACTATTTCAGACCAGAGTTTCTAATATTAGGAATAATATTAGAAAATATTGTGGGAGGGGTGAGGGTAAGCACACCTTAGTTTTCCCAGAAGACATTACCAGGACATTATTAAAACGTAATCATTGAACAGAATATTCTGTTCCCATTACACAGGGAATGGTTTTCTCGGGTTTTATATAAAGTAATCTGTTTTTTGAATAAAAATTATTTAAATATTCTTTCGTTTGAAATAAAATTCTGTTTTAACACGAAATCAATGATAAAATTGTCATAAAATATATAAAAGTTTTGTCTTTTATTCTTCATTAGTTGATTGCCAGGAGTTTTGACATTAGTTTTTTATGTCTATTTAAGTTCAAAATGAATTCAATCGATTGTATTCATTATATTTTAATCATTTCCTCCAATGGTTTTGATTACAATCCAAGAGTTTTAATGAAATTTCAATTAAAGAAATCCAAGAATTGTTTAAATCTTTTATACCCTTTGAAAGTTGACAAATAAATTTCAATCAAAAAACAAACTGGATATTGAAATCTGAAAAATAATGGCGAAGAAAATATTCGAGATTACATTCAAGACATTAATATATCAAAGGGAAAGCCAACGCTTTTCTCATTCAATAAGACGTTTTTTTCCCAATAATTCTCAATCAGTTTTAGATATACTTCGGATTCAATTGAAACCGAAGAAACAGTTCTGTTCCAAACAAAGCCAGAGTTGCCATACATTGGATTAAATTTATTTACTTTTGCTGTAAGACATCCCTTAATCTCAGGCCAGAAGAATGCAACTCTTCCCGAATGGGGCTTATCTTTGATGAGTGCAAACATCAGTTGACATAAGTTTTGATAATAAAGAAAACCCATCCTTAGAATTGAAGGGACATTCACTTCACGGATAAAATTAATAGAATAAATTACCATGGTGGTAAATTCTGAGGAAAGGCTAATGAAAAATGTGCAGAAGATTATTGACAGCTCTGTCTCTTTGATGACAAAAGATGTCAATGGCTTTAAAATGTTGTTCACGTGTTCTAAGGTTTAGACAAGAAATAGACAGAGGATTGAAATATTGCCACAAAATGTGGTAACAAAAGCAAAAAATAAGACCAAAATCCTTTTGTTTTAGAAAATAATTTCAGAATAAAAAACAAAAAGAAAATGTTTTAGAGTTTTGTTGTGTTTCAGACATTCAGAGGAGTTCCTGAGATGTCGTGAAAACTCGATTCAAGGCTTAAATGAAAAATAATTGTTTTCTTCACTCAAAAAATCTTCGCTTAAATCGAAAGAAATGGTCAGAACTGGGAAAGTGTTTGAGTGATCAGTCGTTCAGCCCATCAACAGTGACTCTATTGGTCTGTGCCGAAGAGATTTGGGCGAAAGTAATGCACAGTTGATCTGAAAAAACTATTAGGACTGAGTAAAAGCGAAATCAAATCTAATTAATGGTCAAAATTTTCACAAAACTTTGAGATCAATATCACTATTGTTTGGGATTTCGATATATTTTCTGAATGTTTCTTCTTTGGTGTCCATTACTGAAGAATTCGCTTCACGTTTGGTTAGCTTTTGACATATCATTCCGGGTGAGCTCACTCTCAGCAGTTCCCAAATATTTGGCCATAAATTCTCTCTAAAGAGGACTAAAGGTTTCAATTTTCAGTCCTTTCCTGACGTTTCAATTCTTAAAGTAAAGTCGGTTTTCACTGTTTCTCAAACTCTCCAAAACATTGAGAGTAAAAATCACTTGAAATTTGCAACACTTCTCTGAAATAAGTTGTTTGGAAAGGGATGTCGGCATCAGATACCGAGACGTGATTGTCTAACAGAGAAATATGAGATGTGTTTAACAAAATTTAGAGATACAACAGTCATAACGGGGGTCGACGTCTTGCCTAATGGCATGAGTCAGGTGTTGAAGACTATGGAAATGGTGTTTGAATTCTGTTTACTTTCTTTTGAGAGGGAGAGCCGTATCGATCCTCCTTAAGAGTCGACAACAAATACCTTCAAACAATAGCTACAAAATTGAGAAATGTTTACAA
This sequence comes from Minunthozetes semirufus, assembly GCA_034699985.1. Lineage (NCBI taxonomy): Eukaryota > Metazoa > Arthropoda > Arachnida > Sarcoptiformes > Punctoribatidae > Minunthozetes > Minunthozetes semirufus. The sequence continues at coordinate 14,856 of JAQIXD010000143.1, forward strand.
AACAAATCAAATTTATGGTCAAAATGGATGAGTCGTCGCAATCCGGGTATAGTTTTTGGTATGGATTGGATGCTATGGATTCGCAAAACGCTGTATATTATGGTAATTATCTTTATGTCAGGCAATTGGTCTGACATTTGAATAAAAGTGGAAAAAACTTTGCTCTAAATAAACAGATTTGTGTCAGTCGTGTGTTTTGTTTCAATAATTAATCAAAGAGGTAATCGAGATCAAGTAATTTATTGCCGCCATTATAGACCGTTCTCCCGATGGTTCTTCATTTCTATCTTCGAGAACGTGACCACAGCTTTATTTATGGCTCGCAATCGACTAATCTATTTGTAGTCTACTCTACGATAGCTCTCCCTTTCATTGCAATTACATTTCATTGCAATAATTCTGTTATAACTAACTATACTATTAGGTTAGGGTTAAGGCTCTACCATTGGCTGCAGTGCGGAGGTGAGCAGGACCAGTCTCCCGGGAGAATTGTTAGCTGCGAACATCTCTTTCTGCAAGTTATGGCCATTTATTATCGGGAGATATACTAAAAGCAAGAGCTCTTGAATTTGGTCCGAATCTTAGCCTTCAATATATTACTAAAGAAGATATTTTGCAAACATTTTTATATATGAATATCTCTTTTGGGGAGTTTTGCAGACATTTCTACTTCTTTCTGAAGACATTTGCCAAATAAGTGGTGAGGCGTTGGTGTCCAAAGGCTTTCCGCAGGCTTTCCCCAGGCTTTCCTCTATTTCTAAGGTGTTTCTAAAGACTGAACACAATAACAGTCGACTCAATCGGTTTCGACTTTTATTCCTAATCTCACAAAACCCGGAGTTTTATATTAATTATATGAATCATGAAATATGCATAACTCAGCCCAGGATTATATGCAATATTTGTTTAATTGAAAGTATTTTAATTGAAAAAAATAGCGAATCTATTATTTATTACTCTTTGACTCAATGTTTATATTCCGGAATTTAATCCAAATTTTAATATAATTTATACATATTTTTGAGGCAAATATCAACAGAAGAACGGAATTGAAAGTAAAATACTTTTACTTTAATTGAATTGCAATCAAATTTATTGCACAAAATGTTTGTAAAAAAATATACCATTAAATAGAAGGAAGAAAAATAACAATAAAACTGTTCTCTATTCCACGGATGGGCAACGGGTGGGGTGAACGGCATTACCGTATTTTAATCAATACTTCCCTGTTATCATCAAATTGTAATAACAATAAGTGTTAAGCAATCAAATATAAATTGAATCTATTTTTCACCTTAAGATAAATGAGTCTATAATTAAGGTAAATGTGTTTGCATTTCCCCATTGAATTGTTGGCTTTGAATTAGTACCAAGATAATTTCACAATTCAGGGCGAGTATAGACAATTGATAGCTCAGAATTGAGAGCTGAGGTCATCACAAGATTTTATAATTCAGTCGATTGTGAAAAAATAAGTCGAATTTAGTGATAGAGTGATAGAAATAAGTGATTTCTTGAATACCAATTCATACAAATTGTTACAATTGAGTGAATCCTGAACTTTATATTTGCATTAAACTGAGAAAAAGCTTTCAATAGCTGCCTAAGAGCCGACACAGTCAAGGAGTCGCCAAATTTTCAACATTCCTAAACTACCTGAGCAAACAAAATTGACATTAAAAATAAAAATTATCAAGATTGTTTCAGTGTTTTAAACATTTTCATTCGGAATTTGCCATTGAATTCAAACAATTCACGCAAGAATGATCCTGGTTATGCCTAACACTCATATAATAATAATAATCGCATTATTTAAAAACTATATTAAAGTTTAAATAATAGGAAAAAAAGATTTATTTTTATAATAAAAATTGCAGTAAAAGAGTCGGGGATTGAGGTCACGGATGACAACAAAGTCTGTATAAATGTTGACCGAAGTCTAGTTATGAGAGATTTTTTTTTTGTGAAAAATTTTGACCACAATTGAAGAGAAATATGTAATGTCAACTGTGCTCATGTGGCTGTGCTCAGCCATTACTAGTGGAGCAGAGGGTCATACACTTAAATTATAGTCATTTTGCTGTTGTTTCCTAACATGAAAGCCATTTGAAGCCAAGAAAAGAGTCTTTCAAATATGTTTTTTAAAGAAGAAAAAAGTGAATCTTTGCTGACAATCATCGATAGCCCAACTATGAGGTCATTCTGTGCCCGACTCAGCCATAAGCGGAGATATGAAATGATTTTTAAAATCTATTTTCTGGCAATTTTTGATCAATGATTCGCACCTCCAGTTCAACAGATTTTTTTTATTGAACTCAAGAGATAAGAGTATTGGCAAAGACTGGTCCATACAATTGTTGATCGAGTGATATGTAGTTCCTATTCTAGGTTTTCGATTAGTGGCTGAGCGAGAGAGAGGCAACACTTTTGTTACTGCAATCAATTTTTTTTGGTAATAAATTTCGGATATCATTTGAAATAAAGATTATTGTTTGAGACCTAATATAAAATATATGTTTTTATCATCTCTTCTACACAAGTGTTGATAAATTGATGGACTAATGGCTCAAATAAATTAATGTCAATCCCTCTACACATCTCTGTATTGTATTGTTTGGTAATAAATGTCTATAATATTCTGAAAACATATAAAGAGATTGATTTTTGCGCAAAAAAATGTTTGTATCACTAAAAAAGTAATTTCAATATTTCGCTCATATATCTCAACTACTTTATAAATAATCGAGCAAATGATTTAATCACTATCTGCTTGCAAACAATGAGTGTCCAGGGCGATAACACAGGCACAGCCAATTTGTAAATACACGTAGGCCTTGAAAACAGGCAATGATTAATCGATTGGCATAAAATTGCGGAGAATCAGGAACATCGCACACCATAACTATTGCATACATTGATTAAAAGGTCAAAGGTTTGCATTATGTCAAAACTCTGAAAGATCAGTTCCACCACAAAAGGCATGAATTTTTATCTCGCGTTAAAACTTTGACTCTTTTGTCAAGAAGAGGAAAACCATAGAAAAACTTCGTTTGACTTTTCTATTAATAAAAATTCTGTTCTCAAAGAAAAGCCAAAGAAAAATGAGTACCAAAAGTATGTGCAAAAAAGTTATCCTAAAGAAATTGAATTCGAAAATTGAATTTGAATGTACTCTATGACAATCTGATAATATTGTAACCGACTATAAGAGGAAAATATCTTTATATTAATGTCGAGGAAGAAGAAGAAGCAGAAGAAGAGGGAGAAGAAAATCAATTTATATTTTTTTTGAACAAAATAACAAAATAATAAAGAAAAGAGTTCTTCAGGAATAAGACAAATGAAAAAAAATTGGATTAAATTAAAGTTTACTTTTGTTTCAAATACAAGTAATTCAATAGAATTTCATCAAATATTTTAATAATAATTTCCTTCAGTCTATTCCTCCGAATATATTATATAACATATATTTAGAGCAGTTTTCTTGTGATTAAAAAACGTAATAATCGTTTTGGAAAAGCAATACCAAACTCCCAGGTATTCCTTCACTGAACTGATTGGGCATAAAATTTCTTGATATAAAAAAAAGTGATTTTCCGTTTGAACTCGCGGTAAATGAGTGTTTGGCACAGAATATCTGCACTTTTCATATAATACGAAAGCAATGCTTAATTGATTGGAAACAAATAAATAAGGGTTTGGTTTAGAAAAGGAGGTAAAAGACGGTAAAGACTTACGTAAAGAATTGTATCGACGAATAATATTCTCGAGAAAAGTATTTTGAGGAGCAACGAGCCCTCTGCGACCGCCAGGCATCTTAACATGCTAGTTAATATGCTTGAACGACGGTGTCGTAGAGGAGACACCCGTCAACTGATCCGGTGATCAATAGGTTTGGACACTGGTTTTGGTCGACACAACCGATGTCTACCAAATGTCGGCCACTAATTCGGGTATAAAATACTTGGCTTTAGATTTCTTTGACGAATATTTATTAGACAATTGATTTGATCGGAAGAAAGGAGTCGACCGTTGAGTCAAATTCACCGATGATTTCGATTTTATTTGAGTCTGAAAAGAGCACAACCGATACCATTGGCTCCGATCTCATGATTGGTAATAAAAGTGATAATAAACAGCGATTGCATAACACAGACACACAAAACGGATGACACGGTTTTCAAAGCACAATCAACTGGAGATCAGAACAACAATAGGCTAAAAGTGTGGTAAACAAGAGATAATATATGCAATCATTTTGTATTCGTTTTTGAAAAGAAGAGCAAAAAGTTTTGACAATATTTTACAATTCATTGCGAAGAAGAAGAGTTTTTCTGTTTTGTTGTTGCAGTAATACCTGCGCTATAATCTTGGTATCGATACAGAGAATAACGCGTTTGGGAGAGAAAAAGTATTTTGAAACTAAGTTTGGGTGGTTTTGCCGACGACTACTGCAATCGGTTTGTGTGTCGGCGCAGACACTCTGGTGAAAGTTGTGCCAAAGTGTTGTCTCCCTTAGCAACTAATAAAAATACTCCATTCGTATATATATCTATAAGAATATATATCTATAAGAATCTGCACATATATTCCACTCTCTATTATTATATCTATTGAGTCCATTATATTCTGTATTCCTGTATATATTCTGTCAGAGAATATATTCGTTATATTCGTTATAATACTGTACTCTAGTTTGCAGTTCAGACAATATATTGCGGACACAGAACTCAGTGTCTGGTAATAGCTCTTCAGAGCAAAATTATTCCTTCAATTTTCGACTCCACTTCTCTCCGGCCTTATATTCTGATCAATAGTTATGAGACCTCAAAAAAATCTATTTTTATTACATTAAATAGTCGTATAATTTCTGCTTAAAACTAAACGCAATACTCTTTTGGTTAAAAACTTGTCTCTCTTTGGCTATAATTTGGTGAATATTTCTCTGGATATTCCCAAATGAGTCAATCAATTTTGGACACAACATCTCAACTATACCAGGATATGAGCCGCACATCCAATTCACTCAATTCATGCACTTTTGGATCATAACATCATTAATATTCGATATATTGATGTTTGTCTTAATAGCAAACCATAGGAACAGACATATCTCTAACACCATATCGTTTTCGATTGCCAGTCGTTTCACGAAATTTATGCCACGAAATCAATAGCGAAAAGTTGAAGGATAGGAACAAATGAATTTTTGTCTATACTTTCGGCTCTACATTAATCTTAATTATTGAATAATAATTACTATTTATAGATCAGTCACTCCTCAGCAGAAAAGGCGAGAGAAAAAAAGTATTGAAAATTAGGCCTCAAATCCAAAATAGTTTTCAATTAGTTTTCTGTGAAAAAAAAGTTTGGTTTTCGCGACGAATAACAAGAATTAGTGACATCTAAAGTGTGGCACAAAACACACCATTCATTTGATTCATTAATCTTTTGATTGAATGAATTTCAGACACATTTCTTCACAATCAAAGAGTTTTCTTCTTTTATCGGAAGACGTCTTAACCTCTCTTAAGAGAAGTAGTTTTCAAAACAAAATACTATTAAATGTTTTTCTAATTTGTAATTAAGTCTGAAATAAATGTGTATTTCGTATGCATTACAACGAAAAATGACTCAATTATTGCCATTAATTGTGTTTTTCTTAGAGTTTTCCAAAAAATTGTTTTTATATGAAATCTGTATTATTCTGTGCTATGAGTTAATTGATGAGATGCCAAAGATTACCCGATTTTATTTACATTACAAAACAACTCTTTGGGAACAGTGTTTGTTGGGTTTGAATGGAAATTAGTGTCTGTATGGGAACCAACCGAACAGACTTTCCCATTATTTGGGCTCAAAATCAATACATTTTATGATTAATAGACCGAACACTGAGTTTCCGAAACTGTCAGTCGATTTCAAGAGAATAAGGTTCTGATGGTCTGATGTTTGGTCTGATTATTATATGATTTCCGATTATTTTTATTTATATTTTTCAATCTATTCATTGTGTGGCATAAATTCATCGGATGAGCAACGGGGGGCCCAAATTAAATGTCACTTAATCTAATCTATTGAACTTTAAAAGAAGGCTTTTTTCTTGTTATCAATTATTTTGAAATTCTTCCCAAAAAAAGTGGATTAAATTATCTAAAATTTTCGCTCAAAATTTGGTGAGTAATGAAGGGAATGGGCGGTACATGACATAAGAGATTTTTTATGGGTCGGTGAACTACTTGTTGTTGAATATCAAGGCCTTGAAAACTGGTCTAATTTTGTGGGAGGATAGCCTGGCTATTCCCGATTACATATTGTTGAACCCGTAATTTATTCGGAGAAGGGATAGGCCTTTGACTAAATTTTAATGAATTGCTTTACAAACTTAAAACTAAAACTTATTTTTATAGATTACTATAGATTTTCATAGATTTATGTGTAAACAGAGCTTAAAATCGATTAATTTATTGACTGAAAAAAGAGTTTTCTTTTTATCGTTTAATCAAAAAACAGAGAATTTTTAGTTAAGTTTTTTCATTGAGAAGAAAACAAACAAAAATCGTTTACCATTTGAAACACTAAAAGAGGTTTTAATTGGAAAAGAAAATTCGGTTATTTATTCCTGCAATTATAATATCAGATATGAATTTTCAGGATAGATAAACATTCGAAGACATTTGAAGACAGGTTTTATTTCTTTTAATGTTTGGGATCAGTTGAGAACTTCGATGGATAACTCATTTTAATCATTGGATAAAAATAACATAATTTTCATTATCAGCCGTTATTTCACTGATATTTTTGTTTCTTTTGTTTTTATGTCATAAAAGATTTGATTCTTGGAAATCATCGCAAAAATTCCCTAATTCTGACTCTAATATTGATAAATGGCGTAAAAACAGCAAAAGGTTTATATATTTTTCTCACAAATAAAAACTTTAATTAAAATTATGTCCTTTTATTGGATATGTATTTGAATTGGATTTTAATGAATAAATCGATTCATTGATTGATTTCAAATTGATTTTAGATAACCGGGCGCTCCGACTCTCGCCCTCCAAACTCTTCCCAATAATTAATTTCCTTTAATTAAATTACATTTGATTTCAATTAATATATGATTTTATGATTCGATGCGACCAATGATTGGATAAGTTTTGTGAACTTTTTTCAAGGCTTTCCTTAATTACAGCCTCAAAGTGTGCTAACTCACAGCCAAAATCGCACAGGTTATGATGTTAGTTGACATTATCGTGTAGGTGCTCTATGCCTGTGCTCTACAATACCTGAGTTTTTAAGTTTTAAGGCGAAGAAAAAATGCATTAATTGTCTGAGAAGTCAGAGGAGCGGAACAAAAGGCTTCTCTCAAAGCTATTCATTATATAAAAAAGTGGTCTAATATTCAATTTAATATGGATTTGATTAAATTATAGGCCATTAGTTTGAGCGATTGGTTGTACTGTTTGGCACTCATTCGTCTAATTGTATGGTCAAGTATGCGCGCACCTGACCGGCGCACCCGCACACCGGAATCACCGCTCAGAACAACTGAACTGAACTACAGAAACTCCACTCAATTGTACAGCAAATGTATGGCATTTATAAAACATAATATTATCTATGAGTCTATGAGCGCACTATATATGTGTTAATTTCATGTAACAATTTTCTGCCAAAACCTGTCCGACCACTCGAGTATCGGATTGGAGCGGCAGTGCTCTGTGCGGAGCGGCTCTCAGTTTAAAATAGCAGACACTTTGATAATAGATGTCAGGAATCATAGACTTCTTTGCCGTAAAGTTTTGCAGAAGTTTTTCACTGCTTTTCACTACTATTCAGTCAAACGACTCAATGAATTGGGAATCGACTCAACACTAGTATCGCAAACATATCTCAAGAGAGAAGACTTGATATTAAAACTTTATTTTTCGAGACATTTGTTTGTGAAACACATCTTTGAGAATGTGATCCGCGAAAGGCTCTGAAGGAAAGCCTATTTTGTCAAATAATTTTGACCAAAAGTTTCTTAAACTCAACAAAAATCTCATCAAAAGAAATGTTTGTTAAAAAGTTATTAATAAATATTTCCTAATATTCAAAGTGAAGCTCAAAATCAATATTTGTTTCAACTCATAATGGATTTGATTAAAAGTGCGATTAGGGATCAACTTTTCAATCAAAGGTAATTCAATTTTGATATTTTCCAGAAACAAATTCCACTTATTTAATTGAAAATCAAATTGAGCAAGGTGGTGCTCGCCCTTCCCCCAAAATACCAATCAATCAATTAAATTAGATTTGATTCTAATATCAGATCCAAAAATCAGATAACAACGAGTCTTAATGCAATTAAAGGTAACTCTTTTGCTCTTAAGATGAGATAATTGGCGTCCAATCGAAAGACGAAAAAAATTCGGAAATCATTTAATTTATTCTTAAAAATAATAATAGATTTTAAAGACTCAATAAATCACGACATAAAAAAAGGACCTCCACTCAGATGGTTGTGAAAGCTGTGCACGAATTAATTGAAACGAAAAGAAATAACACAATAAATTCACTTAAAAAAGTATTAAACATAAGGAACTGGCGATGATTTCCATCAAAAGCCATAAATGAATATAATTTTCAACAAAACTATTGTCATTTGTAAGAGAAAAACACGAATTTTCTCCGCTATTCTGTCCCCTATTCTGTGCCCTATTCTTCTCCAATTGCGTGAATAATAAAAGAGGCATTTAATGACATTTATTCAGATCTAATGACAATTGAAATAAATAATAATATTATTAAATGTTTTTTATGTTTTTTAAGAGAGTTTTCGTGAAGTTTTTCAGCTCTGGCTTAACGTTAGACTACTTATAAAGTTCACAGATTATTGTTCCCCAAAGAGGGCCGGTAGCCAACGGGGCTCATAATTCACCATGAAACTTATTTTTCGTTGCTTTGACACTACATATGAGATAATTCTTGAGATTATTTCCAAAATTCCCACTGTTTTTGTCTTTTTTTTTTCGCACAGACTGTTCGCGCAAACCCTTGACTTAAAAATAGCAAATGATTGCAGAAAAATGTCCCAAAAATTGTGTTAATTGAGAGAACAGACCATTAAATCACTCGAAATGTTGTTTGAGTTTGAATTCTTAGACAACACTAGTCTTCAGACCAAACCCCTAATCACTGATCAAAAGGGTTAGGAATGAATATTAATCGCTATTTATTTGCGTCTAAATTACCCGTTATTACTGACGGTTATTACCCCCTCTTGGCTACCGCTGAGTGGAAAATAATATTCGAGTTTATTGAACAAAGTTTTGTAAAGACATATATTTGTTGATCAGTTGAATGATTTCTCATTTCTGGCTCACCATAGAATCGGATGCTGTTTACAACTGATTCTAATAACATGGCTATTATGGCGACCCATTCACTGTAACAGCAATAGACTCAATGAAGGAAATCGGAGGACAAAAAGCACTGAACAACGGCTCAATCAAAATGGTTTTGACCCAACGGCACAGCACAGGCAGCCCTATCCGGCATACAATTACTCGGAGAGCAGCCTATATAACCCAGACCTTTATAATCTAAATTATAATTACCTGCTGTCAGTGCTCCAGAACGAGGAACGCCAGGCCATACTCAATAACGTGATCCATCACAAGACACAGCCGCCCGCACAGGCCTTTGAGGGAGAGATCCAAGAAAGTCATGACACAGTAGTGCCCGACAGTAGTAATGTTGAGCTAAGCGTCGAAGACAGGGCTGGTCTTCACGACACAAACAAACTGTTCTCTCCGTCGCTGAATGTGATCGATGTGTCCCCACAGGACACACAGTTAGCGCACAGTGTCCTCATTGTACACAAACCGAAGCCAAACAAAACTACAATTAAGCCAACGTTTGCGCCACAACTGCTGTTCCCACAGACTATAACAGGGACTGGCATTAAGAGTCCAATTGTGACAGCAATGAAAACGCCCACAACGACGACCACTTCCACCGAAAGCTATCCGACACCCGTCAGGAATAATCACAGACCAATGTTTTTGAGGCCATTTCCCGGCAAAAAGACAACGACAACGACCCCTCCGAGCACTGTTGCCATTAAATCCAGTCCTCATTCAACAACTATAATGTCTTCGGCGCAGACAAACACCGCAACAGATCAACAAACAGTTAAGACGACGACATCTTCAGAATCCGATGATATGCCGGTAGTTATAAGCAGTAATCATAAGAACAAACTGTCGTACCCTATGTTTACCCGACAAAAGCTGACGTCCACTGAATACGCACTGGTATTCACGACCCCGGAGTCTGTCTCAGAATCAGATAAAGACGGCTTCACAGAAGTGCCCACACTTTCCACCGGAATCTATACATTCAAACCGCCATATATGACGACATTAAGCCATCTCCAGAAGAGACCGCCGATGAAGATAATGACAGTGAATGCCAACCGAGTGCGACAACCGGAAGAGATATACTCTGAGGGCATCACTGTGTTGGACCCGCCGTTCGCGAGCGGACACCCAAACAAATTACCGCCAAATACGACAATAATCCATAAGAACCTAATTGTGCCGATGAAAGACGGCAGACCCAAACCAGTCTACCCGATGACCAGCACCACCCAATTCCCAGTGTATCCCGTAGTGGCCGGAATTACCAAATGGCACACATCGCCCACCACTCCATGGGTTGTACCAATTGTGACGACAACATCACCCTATGAACACTTGACCAGTACTTCAACGTCTGATACACCGACCACTGGAGAGTCGGTCGTGACGGCAGAGTCAGTGAACAGACCCGTCGTAATAACGGGTCACCCAATGATGTCGACCCAAACCCAACAGACATCGTCTTTAGTAACAGTGACTCCAATAAAGACGACATCACACACACCCACCGCCAGCACATTCCTAGTGACCCACTCCTCGCCGCGGCCCTCCTCAACAACCCAGGGATATGTGAACGCAATTTGGGCGCCGCCGATGCCCGTCCACGCAGTCAACTCTCGTCCGGTGCACGCCATTCAAAGCCAACCAGGAGGCTCTGGCAGCTGGTATTCCCCAATTTCAAACATATTTTCGTACGACCCCGCCTCCAGCTCCATGTTCAGCTTCATGGGTGTCCTCAGATCAGTATTGTTCACGTTTTTAGTATTCTTTCTGCCGCCGTTCACTCTGGCCGCGGCCGTAATGTCGGCGGCAGTCGGTTAGCAGTAAACGCCCGGAGCGTAGGTTAGGTTAAACCAATTAACTCGCGATTCACAAACAAATTGTACATTAAATTTAGGCTAAACTCAGTTATTATCAGAGATGGTCAGCCATATTAGTGGAACACTCGGTGGCGATTTCCACTACAAACCTATTTCCATGGGTTGTCCCAATCCCACAATGGGTTCCTTTTAAAAACAATTCCCATTATTTCACTATTAAACTACTATTGGATAAGAAATGCATTAAATTCCTGAAGATTTTGAAGAAAAATAAAAACAGTTTTTCCCATTCGAGTCAAAAATTGCCAAATTGTTTATTCTGAGCGAAATTGTGTTTATCCACCGAGAAATTAACCATTAAAAATAGGTTTGCGACAAATTTAATGGGAGAAAAATGGTCCGGGCTAATCATGTTTCGCAAGGCGGGTGTAAAATTTGGGCCCTCTGGCCATCTCTGATAATCGCAGACAACCAACAACTGAAGCGCCAAAACTTAAACACAATTAGGACTTAATTTCAGTGATATTTAAATTTAGTATTGAATTAATATATGACTCAATATATGAGTTAAATGTTTCGCTGATTTTTGTTAACTAAATGCTAATCGTTATTAAGTATTATATTATAGACTATTATAGAGTATTATAGAGTGTATAAAAAGAGTGATATATTGAATGTTGAGTTTTCAGTACAACTATAAAACCGTTAATTAAATTATTTTAAATATTTATTTATTTATTTAATAATCAAATCATCAAAACATAAGACTTTTTTCAGATTATTTAAGACATTTTGAAACACACTTTACTTTTCGGGTATTTTGTCTAAAGAATTCATTTATGAAGTGCTCATTGTTTTCCCTAAACTTTAAAAAACTTTATTCTTGTAATAAATACTCAATTATTTTGAGCTAAACTTTTTCCTCGGATACGATTAGATTCGGATGAGTTGTGGTCTCATTTAAATTGATTTAAATTATTGTAAAAGTAATTTATTAATCATTAAAAACATTTATTATCATTTGAACGATGATTGCATTCGGTGTTCATTTTGCTAATTGATTTGCCTGTCTATCCCTTCAAGTTCAATATGACAATTGAACATGGTGTCTTTATTTGTATAAAGTCATTTTCAAAGTCAAAGGTTGATTTTGTTTTGTTAATCGACTCTTTTAATTGGCGTTCAATAAGGAGCAGATTTTTTTGTGCACTCATTTGCAGCAGAATTCGTGTCAATTATAGACAGTCTATAAACAGTCTATAACTTCGAGACAATACTTATTCGCTTAGAAAAGCAATTATTTATGTTTTTAAATATGGTTTTCGAGCCTTAAGTAGTGTTTTGAGTGAGTCTTAAGTAAATTACTAAATGTGTTAAGTATTGAGTCGACTGTCAAAAGGGAAGCCAATTATTATGAGAACAAAAGGATAGTCAATAGCACTGGCAATCGGTTGACTCTTTTGCCCCCTCGAAGAAAAAAGTGAACATAAGTTTATTAGATGGTATTATTGCTTGTTGAACAGTGAGCAGCACAGGCTGACAGTGTCTGTGCACAGTCTTATCCAATGCGTGCATAATTCGATAACAGGACTCATAAGTGCGTGAAGTGAAAAACCTTAACCTTTTCTTCAGCTCAGACCTGAAGAAGAAGTATGAGTTTGGAGTTTCTTCTCCTTCGTTACCTGCAATTTTTGTTGCACAGGCAGTGCACAGGCAGTGCACAGCCATATACACACACACACAGAGATTTCAAGTGCAGAAATCAATTTTGCATATATACCGCTCCACAACAGAACTCCTTTGTAGGGCTTTCTTCCGCGTTTTCATTACAAGCGATAATACATTACATGAAATCTGATACACATTTGCGAAGAAAAATATTACTACAAAACGATTGCATAAAAAGTATTGCCTTTTAGTTGCCGTTTAACTGCTTATTGTTTTTTTTTCTGAACGTCTTTTTCAGTCCATCTCTTCATTCAAACTAAGCTTTTGTCTGAAATAATATAATAATAATAACGAATCGCAAACTTATTATTAATTCCGGAGTAAAAGCCATAAAATACTACCTACTGTTCAGTTTGTGCTGTTCTACTATTCAAGTAGATGACCAGGTAGTTGTGCTGTTCATTATTTTTACCAATTTTAATTCAATTGAATAATAGGCGGGCATATAATGCTGGGAAAGTAGAGCCTGGTCCTCCTTATCTAAGCACAGGCACTTAATAATTTAAGAATCTTGTTCATATATTTGGGCTATACATCAAATTGGCTGTGCGTAGCCCCTGACCGGACTCGTGATTATATATTAATATTCATGTAATTCCGATAATTATTCATATTTGAGTGGTTTTTCCTCAGAGAACAGCACAACAAATGATTTGCGGAAAGACTTCTGACCAGAATTTTGTGGCAATTTTTGTCTCAAATCTAGTGATTAGAGGTAATTAGGATCAGAATAAAAGCGTCTTCGGGTCACACAGTTAGGGCGTTATTACTGTCTTAATATTGTCAGCGATTGTGTCCAGAGCTGGCAATCATTGTCTGAACTCTTGGTTTTAATTTCAAAGAGGTTTTTGTTTTTGAATTGTTTTTTGAAAATTTATTTTCTCTGCGAAAAAGTCACCAAAAAATGTATTTTAAGACATATTTCTTATCACAAAAAAATAAGATTAAGAAAAGACGACACGAATTGAATTCAAAAGCAATTATGTTGTCTAAGACTAAGTGCATGTAAAGAGAAAATACCACAACAGGCTGTGCGCTGAGCAGTCGGGTAGAGGAGAGAAAAAAATAATAATTTATATGAAGTAAAGTAAAAAATTAGAGATTTCCCAGAGTTTTGTTTGTGATTTATCTGACGCTTGGATTCATTCCTCTTCGATATATTGGCCGATAATCAAGACTTTTTGTACGACAAACACCACAACCGCTGCGAATCTCAATCATTTGATGAACTAATTCGTCGCTCAACTGAAGTAATTGATTCCAGAAATAGAAGACAAGTAATCGATTTGAAAGAAAATCACAAACTTTTTAACCATTATTACCATTATCTGTGAAACAACATTCCAGACTGATTTGGCGGTCATTTTATTCTTCTATCAATTGTTCTTTCGGATCATTTTTATGGCTCACTTATCGACAATTTATCAAATCAGTGATAACCGGGTCGTTTGCCAGCGCTAATACCCTGGTTATCATTAATATTAAAATTAATCAAAAGACGTGAAAAAAGGGCTGACAGTGAGCCTGAGCGCTCAGCCATCAAAAATATGATTTGAATCAAGGATGTTCGGCATAATAAAATTTCTACCGATAAAATTACCAAGTTAAAACAAACAAAACATTAACTTTAGACAGGAATTTGATAAATAAGTTTTATTTAGCGAATATTAATCGTCAAATTCGGTTGTTAATAGTGGACTGGGTTGAACAGGGCAATTTTTCGATAGTTCAACGACAAATTTTATATTGTAATCCACCAACTTTTATAATTCAGTTTTATAGGCAATGATTGGCTGAAAAACTGCTATCAAATAAAACTATTTTATGGATTTGGTTATGTTTGTTTCAAATTCAATCTGAGGTCATGAGAAGGGATGGGAGGGAAGGGATGCAAATCAGTTCAGCGCAAGAAAAAAGAGCAAAATTTTTATCGCAAATTCATAGTTACCAAAGAAAAACAGCCGACTCTTATGCTGAGCGCTCAATGGCATCGATTTGTCACTAAATCATATGACTGACAAAATTACATGATTTATATCTTTACACACATTTGAAATGTATGTTGAATTTGATTAAAACATTATTACCATGCTCAAATACATTTATTACTCTTGTGACTACTATAGTGGTTCATTATTCATTCAATCATTGCTGTAGTGGTCTATAATTGAGAATAAAATTGAAATTTTTGGCAAAAATTCCCCGTTTTTTGGCCCTTAATTAACGACAAGTTTTGCACATTCAGTAAGAATTGGATACAAAGAAAACAAATGCTTGTTATCAACGAAATTGAAGATAATATTCGACAAGAATTTCAATTTTTTGCCCGTATTTTGCCTGAAAAAAATTGTTTGATTGATTGATAGCATGATTAGAGAATATTCTCCTTAAAATGTCATGTCTTGAGATGAGGTACTCTTCTGTAACCATTGTTTTTGAGATCAAGATTTTCGATACAGACTTTGGTTTTGTTAAGTATTTTGCAAATAAAAACAATTCATTAAATTCCGGTCTTTTAGACTGAATGGCAAACACTGAGAACCAATTTTTGGCCACTCATTTGACTCAGTTTAGCAAAGTGTGCATGATAACTATGCAATTGTGCAAGGTTATTAAGTAGTTCAATAATTAATTGATTAAAATCTGTCAATAAAATCGATTAAATTAAAAATTATTTGATTTTTCCAATCAATAAAAATGTAATTTTATTGAGTCTGAGACCGAATTTATGTCTTAATTATAGTCCCGACTAATTTAATTAGAGTAACATGCACATTAATTTACAGGGATAGCCAAGGTAGCCCTTTTTAGGGAGGTCCAGTTCTAAAAATTTCAGAGGAAGGATTTTCCAGGAATTTTTAAACCTTTATTATTTGTCAAATTTTCCAGGAGTTTTTGCCTGACCTACACCCTGGCCATCGCTCATTAGATTAAATCTATTAGAATCAACACTAAATAAATTATAGCTGATAAATCATTACTAGTTGATCTTGATTTTATATTAATGTTTGTTTGACATTCTCGATCAGTTTATGAACATGCAATTTTAAATTTGAATATAATGGATGAGCATTAGCATTAGCATGATCATTTTGATCATTTTGAAAATATTGGGTTTGAAAGTTTGATCGATTGGATACCGAATTGAATTTGAAATGTTTTTCACTTCAAATGTTTGTCAATCGAAATCATATATCACCAGAAGAATGGACTCAAAAGTATTTTCTCTGAAGAAAAATTACATTTTACTCTTTCTAGAGGAGAAGTTTTTCAATTGAATTCTTGGTCTTTTTGGCCATAAATCATGAATATTAATGAAATTGATTTTATATTGGAATTGAATTCAAAGGGAATTTCGTTTTTATTTCATTTCATTTCATAAAAAATTTTTATAAATAAATAAATAAAACGAAAAAAAACTTTTCTATAAATAAATGCAAAGAAGAGATAGAATTCAATTCGAGTTTATTCGAGGTATTGAAGAAACTGATGAATGAATATCACAAAACACGAACAGCATATAAATCAACGGAAAAAACTTGATTTTCATTGTAATTCACAAATAATTTCTTGTTATAGTCGTAGTCTTGCAAATTCTTGGCCTAACATTTATTTTATTGAAATAAACAAAAACAAATAAAACATTTATTTTGAAATTAATTATTTCTATTCAACAAAATTCTTGTCTTCAATAAAAAGGTGAGTTTTTGAGTGATTTTGTCGACAATTAATCTTAACTTTGATATTATGTTAATTACATTAATAAATAAGATTTGATTACTTCTTCTTCTTCTTGAATACTTGTGTATCAAATCAAAGGACATATAATTCACAAGAAGGCTATCGTTCAGAGATGGGAAGGGGTTTGAAAATAAAGGTAAAACATTTATAAGAGGGGGTTTTGAAGGGGGTTTTCTACAAAAATATCTACATTAAGCTCAAAATATTTGCTCTTATAATAGATATTAAATTTAATTTTGAAATTTTTGGGTAACTTTTGGGTTAATTTTAGGTAATTTCAGGGGTACCCCCACTGCTGCTCATCACTAAAATTAAAAAGTAATTTATTCAGAAGAGTGGATATGACACATATGAGGCCTGAATTGGGAAAACTGTGAAAATATTTTAATTAATTGAGTTTTTATTAGTGATTGATAAGCATTAAGTCAATTAACGCTTACTTTTTTGCCAATAAAAACAAAACCAGAAAATTCTTCGCCAAAAATACATTAATTAAAATCAGATAACAATCTCGTGTTTTCCGGTGTTTTTGGGGAGAAATCAAAGTTAAATTACATATTTGTTACGATTGGGTAACCATTTGGACACAGCCGGAGACCGAACCCATTCCGGACTCTTCTCTGGCAATGATTTTTCAATTTATAGGCAGAAACACAAAGAAGAAGAAAAAAAGACTAAGAATCAAATGCCAAATAAAATAAGTGGAATTGCAATTGCAATGTGGTTGTGCAGGTTATATGAGGCGGCAATAAGGCCTGCGTTAGGCCGCGCACCGGACGGCCACCGACTGTCCCAACAAAGAAGCAAATAAATCAATCATTTTATTCCGTTTCGCAAAACAAATATAAACAGCAATCAAACGGAGTATTAAATAATTTGTTTTTAGTCAGTCGTGAAACTAAAACAACTAATAAAAGCCGTTATTATAAATTCGGATCACATTCTGGTGATGGTATTTATTCTGTGCTCAGGAGGACAGCCACACAACAACTAATGGCTAACAACAAGAAAAGAAAAGATCAAAAGAATTAAGAGAATCAGAAAAATAAAAACTTTAATAACAATAATGGAAATGAAGTGAATATAATAGGAACGGCTTATTATAAAAGTGGCGCTCAGGACAGGCAGGGAATGTGCTGCGCGATAGCCCGGCCAACAGTCTTATAAATAGTCTTATAAACCAATTCACAGCCAAACGAAGAAAACTGGAAAACGATATACATTTCAATGTTATCATTGTCTGGATAGCGAGCCATAGCTCCGGGCGATGAACACAGCCTTTAATGCAATGAAATAAACAATTTTTTTGTTGCGTTTTCATCAATGCATTGAACAAAGTATTTGCAGGATTAAATCAAACTCAGGCTTTGCTTCTTATAGTGTATGCAAATTGCAATTCAATCGGAATTTCAAGATTTGCTGCAAAAAAGGAGATATGTTTTGAGCCTTTTTTATGCCTCAAATTATATCTCAAAAGACGTCTTATTTTTTTTATATAAAAATTGCCTCAAATTCAATGCTTTGCTTCAATTTATTTTATGAACGACTGGTTCCTTTACCTTTTTTTTTTGCTGGGAATAAAGGTCAGCCCTATTACTATTGGCAAAGAAATAATAAGCAAACAAAACAAAACTCTTCTATCAGTTCTTTATTTATTATTTTTTTCAATAAAATCCTTTTTCTGATACAAATATCAGAAACAAATTTTTGTTAAACTTTTGACTCAAAACTATTTTTGCGGAAAAATAGGCATTTTTTTTGGAATAAATCCAAACAAAAGATTATTATTATTATTATATTCATAGCAATGATTCGAGTTAATAATGAACTAGGTCATTTCCACTCGATTTAAATAACAAAAGGCTAGTTTCAAAAGCAAACATCTTATTTAAGAAATTATAAACTAGATCAAACATAATATATTTAAATATATCATTGAAGTCATACATTAAGAATAAGTTCATTTATTAAATAAGGAATTTTATCGTCGAATCAGTGGTGAAATTTTGAGCTTGTTAATTTTTAATTTATGGGAAAATAATAAATAAGAGTAAAAATATTATTATAATTAGTGGGAAGTTTTGATCGAAAGATTCAACAGATATTTCAATTAACATTGAACTCGATAAAAGCCAAGATAAACGACCAGATGATTATCAGGTTCGAGTAAAACTACGCTCATTTGAAGCGAACAAAAATTAATTATTCAAATCAATGTCGACTCAAACCACGAAAAAGTGGGCGAAAAGTGCAATAAAACAACAAAACAAACCCCGAATTAGTATTCATGGTATTCATCGAGAAAACTATTGAAACAATTTTTCGGCTGTTTTTTGAGTCAAATATTATTCTTATTATTAAAGAAAAGATAAAAATAAATATCAAGAATAAAAAGGACAACAAAAAGGAGTCTTAAGTACACATAAATAGCTCTTGAGTTCAAAAACTCAAATAAAAATCAATTATAAGAATGAATTCAAAACCAAAAGAAAGAAAACAATACTAGTCTTCGACCGATGGAAATGTTTATTAATTCTGACGCACAGCTCGAGAGCCAGTTCTCAGGCCTGAGCGCTGGGGCTCTCACTCAGCGCCAGCGCTATTATCTCCGACCGAAATCTGGTTCTTCAGCTAAAAAGCTATTTTAATAATGCAATTGTATTCCTGAGCCGCCTGTGCTCTCAGAGCTGTGCCATATGTGTTAAGACAACTGCGGCGCACCACTGACTCGACTGACTCGGTTATCCGGTGCCCAGGGCTTGAATTTTAATGGATTTACATGTTTATGGTTATCAGGTTTGTTATGAATCCGATGATTGAATTTTGAAGCCTCGAAAACATGACTTTTTTTGTGTTCAATACATACATAAGAACCAATAAAAAGGGAATTCATATCATCTCTCGGATTGAAAATTATATAATCATTTCAATTGAGAAAATAAATGCTTTACTCAAATAAATTGACTTAAATTGCAGTTTAATTTGAATGGCTTTCAGATCAAATTCCTCAGATGTTGGCCCAACATCTGAGAGGAGATACACCTCGTTATTCTGGCCAATTACACCCACACATACCTTTTAAAATGAGCTGAATTTAAAAGTAATTTGAACAGGTTTATGGTTTCTATCTTTTTATAACTTTTTGTAATTTGATTTATTACTCCATAAAATTGTTGTCGTAGTCATGTCTTTCCTCAATAATTGTGGATAGGGGTGAGCTTTAATCAAATTACATATTAAGCCTTTTTTTGCTTGATTAAACCAACATAATTATCGATAAGAAGGTGAAAAAAAGTAATGAACGTAATTTTGAATTTATTTATTTATAAGAAGTGGTTTACAAAAATAATTTCTAATGGGTTTGACTGAAATGGCCTGTACTGGGAATGGGAGAGCGCCAGCATTCTGTTGGCCACCATTGATGAGCCGCAAGAACTCATTAATGATAATTATAATAACGAACCAATTCTTGGATTTTTATCTCTTGGTTAAAAGTTATGAAAACAAAGAGTAAAACAAAATAAATGATAAGACATCCCAAAAGACATCCCAAAAGACGTCCAAACCATCGAAATGTTTGCTTTAATTTAAGCCTTAAAACAACCGAAAAAAATAAATACAAGTTTTTTAGTGAACTTCTTTTGTGATCTTCTGTCGGAAGGTTTGCTCTCTTTTATTGACTTTTGAAACAAAAGGCTTTCCAAAAGAGATTTGGAGAAAAAACGGGTAAAAAAGGCATTCATTTTCACCGTTGAATAGCTTTGAAAAGCAATTAAATGTTTTTAATTTGAAACTTAAGTACAGTTTAAGTGGTTTTAAGTGTCGTTTAACTGCTATTTAAATGCAAACATTGTTTTCAAATAATTTCAATAATTGTTTGCTTTAATTGGAAATTACTTCTGGGAAGACCCTCTCTAATCGATCAGGTGATGCCAGTACTATTGCAAGATTAATTCAGACACAATAGACCTCTTTGTCGAAAGGATTTCCATAAAATTCATAACTATTTCTGATTATTTGTTCGCCTGAAGAGCTCGAGAAGGTCTGCCAAGAGTCTGTTCCTGAAGAATCAATTTTCAAAGTTCACTGATTACTCTTCTTTTTGATTGATTCCACGACAAAATAATTGATAATTGTTTTGATAAATAGAAGTAAAGTAAGTTTAGTATAACTTCGTTAAGAGAACAATGAAATTGGTTTACAAAACAAAACGAAACTAAGAATTAATGGATTAGAAAAGGGTTTCCATAAGACGTTGGGAAGAGTCGGAGAGGAGTCAATCTGCTGGATGAGGACCGGGGTATGAATTATTCAGAATTTATGCAAATAAGTCGATCAATCATAATGTGTTTGAATGGGCTATCAATTCATTATTCGCCGGATTATTAATTTTGTTGATCCGTCAGACAACTGTCCGCTTATATCACAGCAATTGTTTCCGATCAAAGATTTGCGTTCAGTTATTGTGTTATTATTTTTGGATTTAATTTGAATTTTAAATTAAATTTAAATATTTCGCGAAAAACTTATTAATGAAACCAAAGATGTAATAAAAGAAAAAACGGCACATCATAATAATTAAGCGCATAATAAATCAGATTGTATTAGTGGGCTTTGACCGGATCATTTTAATGGCATTACCTTCAAAATGGTATTAAAATACACTTTTTGTTGCTTTTTTTGGCGAAACATAAAAAATAGTTAATTAATAAAAGTCTATAAGAATTCATAATTGGATCTGAAATGACAACTGAAGACTGAAAAAACGTGGAAAAACGTTCAACTTTTAATCTTGCAAACTTTTTTCTCTTTGCAAGGGAAAAGTTGCGCAAACTTTCGGAAGTGGTTGTGCTGTCAAAAGTGTGTTAATTAGAAATTTAACTGATTTTTAGCCAAAAATTCCTCAAAAAAGTCTATTAGTAGTGAAGTTAATGATGAGAAAAGACATAACACAACAAACCTGCAAATATTGTATAATATTATACGAGTTTTTGTGTTTTAAAAAATTGTTTCCGAACCAACTTCACGATCATTATGTAAAATATGAGTTTAATTATGTGCTTTTAATGAGCTTTTGATTGAGAAAATCCGAAATTATTTTAATGAAAATACAGTGAATTCAGTGCTAATCACTGTTTCATGGATTTATCAAAAACTATTTTTATGATAATTTAACCATCGATTTGTTGGTTGATTTAAAATCCCATAATTCATATCTACAAAGGAATGGTAGGTCGCGGTATGAGAGGTGCACTCAAAACTTGAAGGCATCCCAAAACGGCACAGCACTGGCCTAATAGATGTTTTACCACTATATTTGGTTTAATGAATTTTTTATTGAAATTTATTATATCTTTAAAATTCTGGTGAAATAACGTCTAAAACAAGGATTCAATTCATTGGCCAAAGACTGTATGACTGTATGGCACTGAAAGACTAACTTCTGGCACTTCCTATTGAAGCTGGAACTGAAGGAAAGGTCAATTAAAGTCAATATTTTTGTCGCCTTTTCTCAGTTCAATGGAAGAAAACATTTCAATAATAATTAAAGATTGTTATCTAGTGTTTGAAAATATGAATATGTGCTCAAATGTTCAAATATGTTAATTGACAGAAATAAAGGTGAAATAAACGGAGAAAATTATTATCTGTCGAACTGTAATGATTTGAAACGATTCGCCAAAACATTTATCGCAAGAACTTATCGGTGAAGTAATACTAATTTGATTTTTCATCGACTCTTCCAAATCCCGTTTTTAATGGTTTGAATTCTGGCTTTTAATGGCTTTTTAATGGCCTATAATCTAGTATTAAATGGGAAAAATGTGCATGCTCAAAAGATCATTCAATGAGTTCAATATCTAAATTGAAATACTGTTTCGCTTTGGAATAAGTTATTTAAAAATCGATTAAAATCATAACAAATCTGTTTTAATGGCCAAAGACTTGGCGATAGACCACACCATTAGATCATTTGATTCACTCAAATCTGATTATGTGAAACGATGAACAAGATGTTTGTCTCATATCTTGGTATTTATCAGAAATATATCAGAACTCTAACATCCATTAGAACTGATTATCAATTAATGATTGATATCACAGAAAATCGCAACAAATATGCATTCATTTTGAAAGATATCAGACTATAAGAGACGGGAAATGAAAAGCTGAGCGAAACAGAGGCAAAAAAAAGGACCAAACACTGAGTTTGAGACTAATTTGAATTAGTTATTCAGGAATACTTTTATCGGGAATTCTTTTCAAGTAATTGGCATTCCTTTCAACCAAAGATCGGTTGAGATATGGTTTGCATAATTTAAAATTGTTTCGAATCAGGAATAAGTCAGTTATGTTTAGCTCTGAACTGTGAACAGAATGAACAGAATAAACATGGTTAATTTAATTGCATTACTATTGCTGGGAGTAAACCATCAAAAGTTAATCTGATTGACCATAAGATAATCGATTCAAATGATTGTACTCTTGATGTTTATCATAGTATTCGCTGAAGAAAACAATAAAAACAATTTTAAGCAGGGATGCCCAAGGGGGGGTATTTTTCGATTTACCCCCCCCTAGGATCGCGATTTTGATCAAAATTACCACCCATAGGGTTGGCGCAAAATTGTAAGGCAAAAACGATGAGTTTTTGGGGACCCCCAGAAAATCGTTGCTGAGACGGAAAAATGGCGGATTTTCCGGAAAATCCGCCATTTTGTTAGTTATTTCAAGAGATTTTGTTAGTTTAATTGAATTAAAACTAAATTTAAGTCAATTTAAACTGGATTTAACCTTTAC
>JAQIXD010000144.1:0-38287 GCA_034699985.1 Minunthozetes semirufus
AATTGCAAAAGTATTGCATCGATGACATTGTCTGATGACATCGATTTTAAAGAATTTCGATTCATTAAAATTATCGTAAAAACGAAATCAGAAGTAATTTAAATAAAATTTTAAATTCAAGACTATCTTTCCTTTCGTTTAACCCTAAAGTATTTCATAAAATTATTTTAAATGAACTAATCTTTGAAATAACAAACATAAAGAACACGAAATCCATTGAATTGCATTATTTACTATAATTTAAATAATTATAAAAATAATTAATTTTTCACTTTTAGTGCTTTTATTTTTCGGTTATATTAAAAACACACGAAAATTGTTTTGCTTTTGATTTGAAATTCAGTGAATTTTATAAAATAATTGTCTCATCGAAAGAGAATTTTTTGACTTTTTATTTCAAGATTATTATAATTCGAATAAAGCATAAAATGTCTCCAATTCTGAGTCTCTCTATTATTATGTCATTTGAAATGCATTTTTAAGTCAATTTTGAGGTCATTGAGATCTAAAGACCAGCTTTTCATTGAGAATAAAGTATCTTTCAAATGAACTTTTAAATTTCAAATTTACTTCACAAACATCTTTAGCCATTCAGATATGATATCATTAAACTCGAAATTCTTGCCATAATTGCGAGGAAATGAAATTCAATCTATTCCTTCAAAATGGGTGTAAAACAAAGAATTCATTCGCCGATTGTGGCCTTTGATAGACAAAGGAGTGAAAGAAAATTGCATTTTGTTGTTGTCTTTAATATGATATTATTGTTTTGGATCCAAATTTATTCAAATATTTGGTTAAATATGAAAAAAATATAATAATATTTCTGTTCCAAACCCAAGTTGTACTTAAAGGAAAAGTGGGAACAGAATGAGTGTTGAAGACTTGAATCAAGTGTTTGACTAAACAAACCTGTTATACAACTTCTCGTATAAAAATCAATTGAAATAAGTGTTCAGTTGGCTTAAGGCACACCATTCGATGTAAGCGATGTGTTTGTGAACTCCAACTAAACAAATGTGAAGACATCAAAGAGAGTCAAACATTTGAACGGTTCATAACTTTTCAAATATAACGGAAAGTTTGCCAACAATTCATTGCAAACAAAATGTAATCAAAGACTCGATTAACAGAATTTCGCGTTTGTTTTGAGTCTTTGATTCGATGTTAAGTGAAACCCAAAATTGATTTCTATGCCAAACATGGATAACAAAATGCAAGGCTCTCCATATGAGTCTTCGCCAGACCTGGAATATTATACCTATCAGGTCAACTATATGCGGAATAGTCGGGCTATCGGTGTTCTGTGGGGTGTGTTTACCGTCTGTTTTGCTATAATAAATGTGGTCGTATTCGTTCAGCCTCAGTGGTTGGGTGACACCGAGACTTCTCCCGGCACTGGATACTTTGGTCTCTGGAGGTCTTGTCGACTCTATCAGGACGGACAGGACCTCATATGTGACGGAAGATTAGATGACTTCAGTACAATCGCAACGCCTGCCTTTCGAGCGGCGACAGTATTTGTCGGACTCTCAGTTGTTATTATTATTCTGTGTTTGCTTTCGATGTTATTATTTTTCTTTCTTCACTCGTCCACTGTTTTCCACATTTGCGGTTGGATGCAAGCGGCTACTGGTGAGTACTGTCCCCGACATTCTTCTCTCGTTTATCAGACTCTATACTACAGCCCAACCCTTAGTTTTAGGAAATAGAAGTGAATCGGAATATAAAAAAAGGTTTCTTTTGTTTCTCTTCACATAATTTAGTGTTGTTTTAGTGTTTGAGTAAAACTCGATATAAAAACTAATTTGTTTTGTCTTTTGGTTCTCTTCTTTCACTTTTATTCTTCAGTCTATTGTATAAATTCTTTAATAAAGAAGAATATCTAACATTCGAGAAGTAATCTGTTTTTGGTGTTATAAATAAGTTTGTTGTTGTGTTCATCTATTTGCAGCCCTTTCCCATGTATTTTATTTGTTAACTTTTGTGGCCTCCTTTCCCACTCTAATGTGTATATTATTCTTATTGAATTCGAAATTTGAATGGCTTTCCAAAAGGACAGCCATTCGTAACAGAACAGAGGAACAGATACCGTATATAACTAACTATAACTAATCGTATAATTTAGGCAACAGTTTTAAAGCCTCAGGTTTTGCTTCCATTTCTCTGTATTAGGAATGACCTGCACTTAGAAACATATTACACACACATTACACGCTCACGAATTCACTTGAAATACCTTATTTACTTCCTAAAGATTAGGCACACCATATATTCACAATTGAATTCATATAATTCAATCTTAAATACCCTAAGAATGAGATCTGTTTTAGGATTTCATAGAAAAATAATAATTGTTTTGTGAACTCATCGAAAGACACTAATTCTTGTCTCTGTTGGAAACCCATTCATTCTTTCTCAAAGAATCAGCCAATCGATGCGATGATAACTAATTGGATTAAATCCTATTTTAAAGTCAAAATTGACTTCAATTATCTTTTTATGCCTTTTATTTGTGGGAAATTCTTGATATTAAAAAAACAGTTTTCAGAAACTGTTCCTATTTTTGACGGATCAATCAAAATATGAATCTATTGATGATTTCAATTGTGATTGAATTAAAATAAGACATCATTTAGAGAAATAGTGAGAAAATGCTTCAATCAATATATCAAAAGAGAAATATCAAAAGTACTCGCCTTCGGGTGCGTTAACCCATATCTTAGTAGACTTTACTTTGAATATTCTGTCTTTAATTTTAGATAATTTTTGTGGAAATGCAGTCAAATATTAAAACTATTCATTTTATGCCTAAAAATATATTCTATTTCAGTCGCAAAACATAACTTTTCAGATGAAAACTTGCATTTAATGCCTTTGTTCTCGTTTTTGTGTTAATGATATCCTTTTGTTAGGAATTCGTGAATGATTTCAATCAAAATATTTTAGAAATTCTTTGTTTTTTGTATAAATTTTATACGAATTTTCACTTTTATTTCAAATAAATTTTCACTTTAGATATGAGTTTGAAACTTACCCTCAATTTTTGTCCACATTTTATGAGTTTTTTCACATTTGTTCCGAAATCTTAAAATTTGTTTCACTTAACACTTTAAGTCTGTAAAGGGTTTGACATAAGGGTTGTCCTTAAATGCATTAATTAAATATTTTTGAAGACAATCTCTTCATAAAATTTAATAACTCTTTTTTGTCATAAAGTAAACGATTATTCTCTTTCTTAGCCCTATGTATGTTAGTGGGAGTACTGATATTCCCGGCCGGTTGGGACGCCGCCTCTGTCAAAGAGGTCTGTGGCAATGACGCCGAGAACTACGCCACTGGTCAGTGCGGCATAAGATGGGCTTTCATTCTGGCCATCATCGGTGTTGTCGACTGTATTGTCTTATCTGTTCTGGCATTCGTTTTGGGCACCAGATATGTGAAACTACTGCCCGACCAATACCTGTCCAATCAAAGCATAACATATAACAGAGGAAATGTATGGGATTTCGGTAAAAATCAATTAATGATTTAATGACAGGAAAATAGTTTTAATAACAAAAGGTTTGAATGGAAAAACATTTTTACAAAGAGTTGACTCATCCTTTCATTTATTGAATTCATCATTAAAATTCATTTTTATCAACATTGATAATCTTAATGTAATGATATTTCCCTTTTATAAATTGCTTTTAATAGAAAAGAGAATCAACAGATTATATCTATATCTAGTAAAGTTATTGTACAATAAGATTTGATTATTATTACAATATTATTAACATTTATATGAATATATATGAAAGATATATGAAAGTTAAATTTATTGAATATTATCTCTAAATGAATGTAAAGTTATTTTTTTTAGGAAAACAATAAAATAAAATTACAAAACGTGACTAAATGTAAGTCTTTTTTAATAAATGTTTATTTAAAACTTGAAATTTCTGTTTAAATTATTTATTAAATTATTATTAAATCTGAAAACTATTTCCATTTTTTGGATACTAAGCGATAAGAAAAGTCAAGGCTTATCTTACCTTGATACAGTGCGTGTGTTAATCAGTTTTAAATTCTATTCAAGTTGTTTTTTCATCATTTTGATCTTTTTTGATCTAGATCATTCAATATTATATTAATAACAATAAATAATAACAATTTTTGAGAAAAAGCTGTGAAAATATTTTTTACGATTCTTTGAGAATTGTCTTCAAAATTAAACCGAGAATTCAATGAAAATAATCTTTTTTATTGTTTTTTCCAATTTTATTAGAGAAGAAATGTCCGCACATATTGTCTGCCAATAAATATTAGAGTTATTGCCAGTAATAACAGAGTACTGGCATTAAAATTGGAGTCATTTTCTTGAGACAATTACCAAGAATTTCGCTTAAAGACTGAGAAGAATAGCGTTTTTGTATAAAAACCTCTTTATTTGATAAACAATTTTGAAAATAATGATAGAAATGATTGTATTTATTGTAATAACATTAGAAAAATGATTGATTTGATAACAAGTTTATTCCAAAAATGGTTTACTCCTCGGGTTATAACACTTATTCTGTTATTAAAAACTAATTTTGAAATCAAATCCCTTTCGAGAATTGAATTGAAAAGTTTTTTCTCACGAATTCAATCATTGAATAACGTTTTGATCCCTTAATTGCTTTATTTTTGATTCTTCGTAATTAAGAACTGATTTGAGTACTTGTGTCGTATGTTCTCCCAGTAATGGCGGACCACTAAACTTCTGGCGAACAAATGAATTGTGATCTTCGCTCTTATAACTGACCGCATGTCCTAATGCTTTGATAGGAGGGGTATTCTCTGACTCGAGTTCTATAACAGAGTTGTTGTGCAACACTTGTTTATCTTCGAAGACATCTTCGATATCATTGACGGGTCCGTAAGAAAAGCCCGAATTCTCAAATAGATTGAGCCAATGATTGATTGGTTGAGTTTGTATTCTCTCCTGAATCAGTCTAATGAGTGTCTCTCTGTTGATGACTCGGTTTGAATTGTCTGCAAATCTTTTGTCATTTGCGATGTCTTTCATATCAATTAAATGACACATTTTGGCGAACATTCGATCAGAAATGGCTCCGATTGTAATCCATTTCGAGTCTTTGCACTTAAATGACTGATAGGGAACTATACTCTCGTGTGCTGTTCCCCTCCGTCTTCCCTTTTCGCCACAATTAAGATAATTTGAGGCCAAATTAGTTAACATACTTACCTGACTCGACAGTAAATTACAATCTATTTTACATCCCTTTCCATACCTCTCACGATAGAAGAGCGCCGATAGTATAGCACTCTTAGTATATAAACCGGTAGTCAAGTCCGTGAGGGCTACTCCCGGCTTACAGGGGTCGCCATCCTCTGGACCAGTGATGGATAAGAGGCCACCAATAGAGGCAGCGATCACATCATAACCGGCTCTTTTAGCATAGGGTCCACTCGACCCGAATCCAGAAATAGAGGCATAAATTATTTTAGGGTTTATTTGTTTAACTCTTTCATATCCGACACCCATTTCAGTTAACTTTCCCGGAAGATAGTTCTCTATGAGGACATCGCACTCCCGGACCAACTCTAACAAGAGATCAGTGCCTTTCGATTGCTTCAAATCAATGACAACACTCTGTGGTATTGAATGAGAAAAAACAGATAACAATAAACAATAAATAAGTATTGGTTTCGAAGTCTATTAAATAGTCTCTGAATTGTAAACTAGTTTTGAGTTTCTTTAAAATCTGTAATAAATACAAGAAATCGGTTTCTCTTCGGAATCTGATTCTTAACCATTAATTTGGTTGTGATTTAATAATTCATTTAATACTTCATTTGATTTTCACGCAATGTTTGCATCAATTTTCACAATTATGTGAACTAAAACTCACATTTTTTTGCCACAAATTAGATATAAAACTCTGAATAATGGCATACAATTAGTCTCTCATTAAATGTCTTATAATTTAAAAGCAATTAATTGAATGATTTTCTCATTCATTTCAAGCGAAAAGATATCTTTTTTAAGGGTTGGCCCACAGGGGGTGACTATCAAACTGAATGTTTGTGGGAAACCATAGTTATTAGAGCTTAATATCTGAGAGGGGATCAAATAATAGGTCAAATAATCACTACAATCACTCATCTCTACAAAAATCTACTAATTTTTCAGTAAAAATCTTATGGTATTTCCCAGAGTGGGTCAGAAGTAGAATCCCTGTCCTTATTATTGAGTCACAGGTGAAGGAATAGGAAAGTAATTTAAGTGCCTTTTTATTACGATTTATGGCCACATAATAGCACGACATATCACTGGTGATAAAGGGTGGTCCCCATCGACGAGTGTCATCCCCGGTGTCGGGCTTTTCTATTTTGATAATTTCGGCCCCGAGATCGCCCAAAAGCATTGTGCAAAAGGGACCGGCTAAAACACGAGTTAGATCTAAAACACGAATGCCAGACAACACACCATTGACTTGAGTGGTGGACATACATCTCAAGAAGTGGTGGGAACTAAACATCGCTTTTATTTATATTTAAATATTTTTGTAAAACAAATATTAAAACAAATAAATAGTGTAAACAAAATCAAACAAATAATAAGACATTTAAAATATAAAAAGTCATTGAAATCATCTGATCAGTGATCAGGATAATTACGGTAACCAATGGTAACAGTAATCTTGTTTCTATGTAAACGAGTTTTGGTTCTAATTTTGAAACTTAAATGATTATCAATTTCTCTATTTTTAACGACAAGATTAGACTCAAATTAAATTTAAATAAACTTTGTTATTGATAAGATTGATCTGAATCCAATAATCTTGTTAAATATAGTAAAATTCGCTTTCAAATTCTCACTGTGAGGGGTCTTTTAGTAGGTTATCAAAAATTCAAAAGAACTAAAGAAGTTGATATAATCTGAAAAATTTATTTTATTTATTTTCTTATGGATTAAATTTAAAGTCAATATTCTTAGAGAAAAGATTATAAAATGAGAGCAAATTTTTTCAATGCTATCGCTATTATGAATGTATTATCTATTTATTTTAATCTTGCTCAATTATGTTGAGACTTTAATTCTTTTAGATTCTTGTAGAAGGAATGCAAAAAAACCGAAAACCTTCTGAAGATTTATTTTAGGCGTTAATTGAAAATCAATTGAAGGACTTAATTGTGTGTAGGATTTAATGCCATTTATTGGGTTCGGTATTAGTTTTTGTTGACATAAACTGACATAACTTCAAAATTTGTTATTCAATTGGCGTTCATTAAGTAAACCATTGATTAGACATTCAGTCGATTCAATGCTAATCACAGTTAATATAAATTCCTTAAAAGTCTTAACTTTTGGTTTTGTCTTTTCTTTTAATGGTTTTGTCGTTTTCGAAGTAAAATCAAATGATTTAATCAAATAATTAATTCATTATTTCAATCGATTGTCAAAAAGAAATGAAAAGTGAGCAATAAAAAAGAATCTAGGCAACTCATTGAATACTAATCAAAGTATTATTCAAGATTGTATGTAAATTGACAATTGTTAACCTGGTTTTCCATAATTTTGATCATGTCAAATGCAAGTTTTACAAATACATAAAATTTTAATTATTAAAATCGATGTTTTATTTATTTTTTATGTTAACTGAATTTAATAACATTGAGGTGTTTAAGATGTTCAAGCTTAAGGTTGTCAATATAAATTTAAATTTAATCAAGCTCATGTTTTTTTGGACAACTTTTAAGAGTTGCATAAAAATGAGTGAATATGTTGTGATTGAAAAGAGTTTTTGGTTAAATGTTTAGATCAGAATTGCATTGAATTTAGATTATATTGAAAATCAAGAGAAACTCATTGTTCAGAAATATGCAAATCCATGGAACAGATGTTTGTTTTGACTCAATTTGATGGCAAGTCTTATGGTTCAAACTCTTTGACTTGACTTTACTCATACTGATTCCCATTAGAGCTTCTTTTCGGGGATTTTTTTTCAGACACTTTTTGTGTACAAAAAAAAGTCTGTGGTTTCTCTTATGGGTCGAAATCTTCCGCAATTTAAACAGTTATTTGATTTTTTGTCAAAATAATTGGATAAATATATGAATATTATGTAAATTCAAATCATTTTTATTAAAAATCAAAACAATTCGTTCAAAAAAAGTATTGAAATTCTGAAAAAATATGTTTTCAAATGAGGAATGTGTTGTCGATTGAAAGTTCAAATATCAAAATACTTTCTTTCGAAATATTGATAAAATGGTCACGTCTTGTAAGTTCTACTCCTCTGATTTGACCTGAGTTAAACATGTTTGAGCAAATTGACTGACATCTCTTCCCAGATTCATATTCAAGAATTGATTTTGAATTATTGATTATTTGATTGATTAATCGAAATAAGAGTTTATTCAATACTAGAATTTATTGATTATAAGTTCAATAAATATATTTTATTTTGAATATTTTGATTCTTGGTCTGAATGTGGTGTTTACTTAACCCAGAGTTAGACTACCGGTTGACTTATGTGAGTAAAACTTTATTCAATACAAAGACTAGAATTTAAGTCTATTACTCAATACGTGACTGAATTTAGAACTTCAAACTTGGTTTTGTTGTCAGCACTGGTTTATGTCAGATCTATAAATAGTATATTTGGCTCCAGAAGCCAGTCCTCAAGAAGTGAAAGAAATAAAACTTTTATGAAATCTATAATTTTTAGATCAAATCAATTCTTTTAATGCGAGAAAAGTAATTCATTTCATCAAATCATTAGACAATTGAAAGCATTTATTATTTAAGTATAAAGTAATGCATTAAAAGAATTATTGCATATATTCAGGGCTTTCATCTAAATTAGGAAAAGAGTTCAATAAAACTGATATTTTTCTCTCATTTCAATTACTGGGAGTCGAAAGTGAGAGCTCAGCTCAAGACTTGTTCTCCTTCTTTGTTGGCCCAGAAGTTGAACTCAGATTATCGATCTATAGTTAGTGTCTATAGACTGGATGTGTCTTTCAGTGGTGGGAACACCAATTAATAGTCGATTGAGTCCAGATTTGATTCATTTTATCCATTAGTTCGGTATAAAGAAGTATAAAGAGTATAGAGAAACATAAAGAAAGATAAAGAAACGTAAAGAAGTGCCAAATTAGAAATACTCTCTATTTTTTTGTATCTCTAGTCAGGCACTGATTTATCCAACAAATTGGATTTGAGAGCAATCAAAGCTACCAGTGCTCTACCACTCATATGACCGGACTCTCCACTAATCTCATATCCAAATTGGTTACTCTTCTGCTCTTTACTACTAATTGGAAATTTTGTC
Source organism: Minunthozetes semirufus (assembly GCA_034699985.1). NCBI lineage: Eukaryota > Metazoa > Arthropoda > Arachnida > Sarcoptiformes > Punctoribatidae > Minunthozetes > Minunthozetes semirufus. The sequence continues at coordinate 9,331 of JAQIXD010000144.1, forward strand.
CAAAAGAGAAATTTCACTCAATTTTCTCAGTTTTGTTCCTAAAATTCAATTTCCTTATACTCAACGCTGATTATGTCTGACATTTATCAGAATATAGCAATAGGTGTAGAAATAACAATTTAACAAGATCCAATTCACAATAAAATAACTGTTTGCTAACACTTAATGTCTCAGTCTTTGAATGACTAATAATTCAACTTTTATTTAATAATCAAATGGGTTTCATAAAAACAATTGAACTCAAATCAATTTAATCTATTATTCCATTTAAAAATTGGATAATTAAAAACAATTTCCTATATTTCTCGTCTCTAATAAATCTCTTGAATTATAATTTGATGGATGAAAACAAGGGATCCCTTGGAATCACTTAAACAAGAAATTGATTTAAAGACTGAATAGCATTAAATAAATACGATTTTTGTTTCATTTAAGTTCAGACAATGAAGTGATTGACAGATAAGTAGTTTTTCAATTTGAATCCATTATTCAAAAATGGTTTGAATACACTATCAACTAATCGATAGGAATTCCTGCCTCTCTTCAGTTGAGTCAACGCCAACCGCTTATACAGAAAGTGAGTCCAACTTCTGGAATACTTTCGCTTTTCATACAACGTTTTCATTGAATTTTTATTTCACTTCCGATAACAGACTTTCGTTTACGGAAACACTATTTGATGGCCAGAATCAAAGTCTTCGAGTATTTTATGTTTGTTTAAGTCATTAAAAATTATATAAATCAGGAATCGTTTCAATTGTTTTCATTAGAGTTTTGACATTTGATTGAATTGAGTTCTCTATTAAAAACAATTCTCTAATCAATAGTTTAATTGTTTTTGATTTCGATTTAAATTTTTAGTCATTTATTTGATTAAAAGCTATTTTATGAAACAATTAATCGAAGTAAAAGTGGTTGAAATTCATTAAAATAACTCATCTTTGAACTGAATAATTGAAAAGTTCAACGAAAAACACATATTCTGTTCATTGAATTGTTTAATTGAAATTGAATTCAAATTCAATTATTTGTTTGATTAGAAAAATATTTTCCGATAGAAGAGTTAACCAAACATTTCATTTGAATTCCTATCGATTCCTCAAATTATGTTTAATTGAGTTTTTAAAAGAAGGAAATCATTTGTGAAAATTGTTGTTTGAATTGCTTTCGAATGTAAGACATAACCCTCTTTGAAATGAATCCAATTTCTAACAATTGTTTTCAAATAAAAATTCAATCTTATGTTGTGCCAACTCTTTTGGAAATACCCGCATATATTTGGAGAAATGACTAAATTAAGATTACTATCTAAAAGGAGAGCCTATTATAATATACCGAATATATATATATATATATATATCCTTTGAGCTGTTTTTATCGATTTTTTGAATACAGAGAATATATTTAATCAATTAATGGCTTATTTTCAGTAATTGTGAGTCTCGAGTAAATTAAATGATCTACTCAATGATTTTGGATATGAAAGGGATACATCATTTTCCACATTATTTACGAGTATTTCACAATTTATTGAAAAACTTTTCAATTAGCCTCAACTCAACTAATAAGTGAGTAAACATCTTTTATTCAGATTCTATTGAATTGTTGGATCAATATCCAAGATAAATGTCAAATAAATTAGAGATAAACACAATTTTATTGAATATTCTGTAATATTCTGAAAATATTTGTTCAAAATTTTATTCATTTTGAAAATGATATGAAATTGATTTACAGAGAGAGGTATAAAATGTGCTCAAAATTACAATAAATATATGAAATGTTCTAATATTTTGGCAAAACTTTTATTCCGATAAATATTTATTGATTTTCAGTGAAAACGTTTATACTCTCAGACTCTCAGAGTTTTAGATATATTTTTCTTCCTTTTCATCGGCACTTTCCTCAGCACTGGGCGAAGTCCACTCTCCATTCGTCGTCGAAGTAGTCTTCATATCACCAGAGGATGGCTCAGGTATAACAATCATTGGAGCGCAGTGGTGAGCGCTTGCCATCGCTGCCGTGCCCTGGATTATAGCGGAACAGGTGGGACGTGCGAAACGTAATACACCAGAAGTGGAATTACTTTGCTGGGTGTTAGTGCCGGGTACGTGTCGGACATTCTTATAACTTTGAAAGAGGCAAATATACAGTTTGGGCACAAAGAGACAGCCGAGCGCTACGGTCGCACTAATCGATAAACACATACATAGAGAAGCGATTTGTATCTGAAATAAATGAAAAAACAAATTTCGAGAACATTATTATCAAACGAATTATGAGTTAATAGTTAATAGTATTGTAAAAGTAATTGATATTTGGTTTTATGTCTAAATTATTGTGCAATAAATCCGATGAAAATCTTTGTGAGAAGAAAAAATCGGAAAATCGGGTCAACTATTGTCTGCTTTTATTATATTAAATAAACTGAAGACAATTGTCTACAATTGATGTTTACTTATACTTTCCTTTAGTACTAATAACTTAAATAATCGGAGAATTTCTATGATTTGTTTGATATAAGAAAAGAGAATAAGAAATATAATAATAATATAATAATGAGAGACAAATACAGAGATATAATGAGAGAAAGTTTTCCTTTTCTTTTGATCCGAGATAATGATATTCAACCAATTTTTCAATAAATATGTAATTCATTAGACTTATAGAGAATTCACAAAATTCTAATCATATGAATGAATGAAATATAACTTCAGTTGAAAGAACAGTTAGGAATTGAATACTAAAATAATAAAAGTAATAATATTTGCATAAATAAAAAGGCGTTTCGTTGCAAATCAAATAGACATCACGTCTTGACATTATAACTCTGATAACATTTTGATGAATTATGAATATCAGGGTATATCAGGTTATTTGTTATACTTAGCTTAATGTTAAGCCTTTTAAGAATTTTCTGAAGGAAACAACAAAAATAAAAAATTACTAATTATTCATAGATTGACATTTCTTATCTCAAAAAACAATCTTGAATTAAGCAATGTCTTAGTCGAGGAACACACCCTTGAATTGGAGGACCTTGATACTGGCTAAGCATATCGTAAATAATATTTGCATTTAAACTAACTTTTCAATAGAAATGTATTTAATATATTGTCTGCGATTTTATTCAATGAACTTCTTTTGACTTTTGGCTAACGATTCAAATAAAGTGAATTTCAGTTCAAAATTAATTTAAATGATCTCTCAATTCAATTAAGACTCAAATTTTGAATACAAATGAGACCATAAATATTACTAAAAGAGATAATTTGACAAAACATTGGCTAATGAAACGTTTTAGTTCTTGGAATAGCTCTGTTCTGCAAATGAAAGGTCATTTGAAATAATTTCTGAAATACTTTTATTTATGAGTCTATCAGTAAAATAAACTTTTATTGCATTGAAATTTGAATAATCATTTGATCCGAAAAATTGTATTCACTTACACAAAATATTTGCAAAACTTTACCCAAAAGAATAAAAATCAAAACCTAATGATTGTATAAAGAAAAATATCAGATATAAGTTATCTCTTGAGATAATACTGAAGACATTTCTGCAGAGGAATAACATTAACTGTTTTTAGGTAATGATGTTTCTGAAAATGATTATCATAAGACACTTCCAGCTATTATTTTCTCAAATTAAGATCAAAACTCTTATAACACTCGAAGTTATATAATTAGTTGAGTTTAAGGCGTTTATAATGTTTTTAATTGTTTTTCATTTAATCACTTCTCTTATGAGTCAAAGACTTTTGCCATAAAAATTCAAATAAAACTTTAATTGAAAGCAATTTCTTTGAATACTATTTATAAATCATAAATTGTTTCCAATATTTGAGAATATTTTCCTATTTTTGGGCCAAAAAAATATCAATATTTTATGATATCATTCATCAAAGGATTTCTATTGTTATTAATACGAAAGAAATATTATATTTCTTTTTGAGCCTAAAATATACTGCAATCGCATAAACGTTAGTATGAATTGAATGTCTGTCCTGTCTTTGACTGAAAACTTATGAATTGAAATCAATTGAAGTGATTTGAAGTGATTCAAGTGTTTGAAAATTGTTTTCTTCTCTATTAAAGCGGAATAATATCACAAAAATATATATCCGTTGAAAATATGAGTTCCAAATACGTTATGAAAGTCTATTATTAAAACCGATACTAAAGGCCTATATTTGCCTTATTCTCAATGGAAAGGGAGATGAAGGGAAAGACACTCACTTTAAAGTCATTATTAGTTCCAAAATAGATGGGAATGAAGGCGAGCCACACAATACACGTGGAATACATTGTGAAACCAATATATTTCGCTTCATTAAAGTTTTCCGGGATTTTCCTCGTTTTAAATGCATAGGTTGTGCATAATATTATCAATAGTTTGTTGTAAACCAGAGATATACCCATCGATGCGCTCGATATTCCGCACTGAAGTACTGAGAACTGACGGAATCCCTGTCCGTAAATAACTTCTTTAACACTGGGAGGATCTCGAATAATCCAGGCTATTATGAACACTAATTGTACTGAAGCTAAACAAATGCAGATAACTATTTGAGACTTCGGGCTCGTATAGGACGGCCTTTTCATTCCATTTTTGATTCCCCGATTGAATATTCTTGAGATGCGATTAGTTTTTGTCAGAATAGCTGAATAACAGATACAGAGACCCATACTAAGACCTATCCTGGTTATTGTGCAGGTGATCAGTGTTGGTTTGGAGAGGATTATGAAACTCATGATATAGCACAGCATAATACCCGCCAATAGTATGTAACACAACTCTCTTCCGGAGGCCATTATTATTGGAGTGTCATTAAAGCGGAAAAACACAGTAATTGTGAAGAGAGTGGCAATGATTCCAAGAGATGCGAACGAAGAGGGAACTATAGTCCAGGGAGAGTCCCATTTCATGTACTCAACGGGTAGTTTATTGCAGCCGGACTTGTCTTCATTTGGCACAAAACCTTTCGGGCATTTCATACAATATGTCTGATTAAAGACAAACTCATCGATGAAACAGGCGGTGCAGTGCCAGCAGCAGGTGTTTGACTCGTGATACTGTCGATACTGACCGGCAGCGCAGGGCTGACTGCAAGCAGATGTCGGCACCAGAATTGATCCGTCCATTCGACTCTGCCAACTGCCGGTATAGTTGTCGAAGAATCGCATTTGAGAGTACCATTTGAAGTCAGATAAATTGAATCGCAATCTATTGGACACAAATAATATAACCATTGATTACTTATCTCTTTCACCAATCTTTTGATGTTATTTCAGATAATTATTTAATTAAAGACTATAAGACCGTAATATTAATTATAGCCAAAACATATTTTAAGCCTTCTATGTACTAATATTCACCAATTAATAATTAAATTAGCATGATAATTATATTCTTTGATCTTTCAATTAATAATTTTGTCAGTTTTTATGTGGAAAAACATTAATTTATTCTAAAGACTAGAATTATATAAAATAATTAATCCTTAAATACAATTATAATTAGATTTTTTGCCAAACATTTGATTAATTTCACACAAATTAAAGCCTTTTTTCGGATAACAACTCATAAATCAGAGGCTTTTCGCTGAAAGTATTGATTTATTACTACTTTTGATACTTTGTGTCAAAAGTCCTTAACTTTAGATTCTTTTCCACAGAATTGGTATAAAAATTGGTGAAAACTATCCGGGATTATCAATATCTCACTATTATAGGTCTTTGACCTTCAACTTTAATATCTAAAAGCAATGTAAGGGAAGACTCAATAGGAAGTGCTTTTGCTCTGAGGCTCAAAGCTTGAGGCATAGCCTGTGCTAAGGATTTGTGAACATTGACTCTGAATGTAAGGATAGGATTAAAACATGATGTAATCCATTTAAACGCCTTTTTTACTAAAACGTGATTTTATTGTCGATTGGGTTTTGTTTTAATAATTTATTCAATAAAAAGTGAATCCTTTTTCTCAAACAAAATAACTTTTAATTGATTTTTGGTTAAAAAATATAATAAATTCAGTCTTTTATCGAAAAGAATATTCTGTTTATTTCTATCCATAAAGTATTCACGAATTTATCAATTAATAAATGACTCAATAATTTGAAACCAATTGACTCCCCTTTCAGTTAATATCCATTGAATTGAATATTGAAATCAAAAGTCAATTAAAAGACATTATTTGCGAACAAAAGACAAATCGAAAGCAAAGTCGAGTCAATAAAGCGTTTGCTTTGAAATTAGTTTTCATTTGATTCGAAACTCATTTATCGAAAGACATCGAAGACTATAATATTGTTATAATGTCTGCGAAAAACAGATCATACTTTGAGCCACCGGTTGGTTATCGGCCTCTTTATTATCCGCCCCATTATATGCCAAACTATGTCCCCAATTACGGACCCAATTGGCCGCCAATGTCTTCGGCGGCAAATATGTATCCGCGAATGTGGTCACCGAATGACAGTTACTATCGGCCGCCAAATAGTTTGGAGACTAACGACCACTCAGAGGACTGTTGTCTCTCTCACCTCAACAGAGAGGGCTGTCGAACAAAAAAGCCTAACATTTGTCCGAATTGTCTGGAAGTGGACAACGGGTGCACCGATAAGGGGATTAACACTGAAGAGGACAACAGTTCGGCGAACAATGCTTTGGAGTCCACCGAAGATGACTTGAATCGGAAACTGAGCGAAACAAAACTGGATGTCTTGGACTCAGTCAAAGAGAAAGCCATTGAAGTGACCGAAAGCAAAGTGAAATATCTGAAGAAAGTGGTCGATAAGATCAAAGACCTTTTGGTCCGCTTCGAGAAGAACCGAACAATTAGTGATCAACTGATGCTCTTTACTGAAGACGTATACAAAGCGTTGGTTAAGACAAATAATCTCAAAGATTGGATCAAAAACGAGTATATCCTTCAGAAGTCGAAGCTTTTGGATGACCCGAAACAGGCCTTAGAGGTGACACTCATTTACGACAAATTGTCAGAAGAATTGCCGGACTTTTGGCAAATAAACAACTCTTTAATCGATTGCATATCACTGGGAGTCGAACAGGAGATGAAGCCCTCAGAGTCAGAGCCAACACCTGTAGAGCCGTCGCCCACAAAGTCTGAGATCAAAGTCGAAGACAAATCATTGGTTATGGAAGAGAATGTCATACAATTGGAGTCCGCACTCAAAGACATGGCTTTAGATAACAACGAAAGCGAAGAGACTTTAGTCGATCTCAAGTCAATGGAATCAAATGTCGGTAAAACGTTTGGCGGAGATCTTCACCCAATTATTGAATTACCATTTATTGAAAAGTCTTGTGATGTCGTCCCTCCTGTCGTCCCACAAGTTGTCTCACAAATGAACGGAAGTGCGGCCAACGATAATGCCTTCAATTATAGCGAATTAATTCCCGAAGTTCTGTCTAAACCTACGGCTAAAGACATTAAGACTGACCACAGGATGAGTCGTAAACTCGAAATGAAGACAACAAATGGATTGAGTTTTGGACCAAATTTTGAGAACAATTTAATCTCATTGAGTTCGGACTCGACTCCGAGCCCTCCTCCCACTCCAATCGAGTCTTCGACTGAGAATATGTTTAAATCGAACTCAAATCTGGAGATAAATGTTTCGAACGGATCCAAAGCCATGGCCTCAGAACCGAAGACCAAACTGTCGGCTAATCAGCAGAAAATTGTCGACAAACTAAAGACCATTCACTCAGATATGGCCGAAGAAGAGCTCTTGAAAGCAATGAATGACACGAAAGCAATGTTTATTGAGTTCGGAAACAATAAGGGATTCTCAGGAATGAGGATCTCAGACATCGTTACCGCTGTCTCTCAGTATATAAAGAGCTCACATCAGTCGACACAAACTAAGACTAAGACTAAGAAAGAGAGTCCCACTAAACCTGAGCCCCAAAAAGGGGAGAACTGTTTCATTTGTAAGAAAGCGATTCCAATCGACGAGAAAACGAGTCTTTCCTGTACTCATACCTATCACCACAAATGTATCTATCATTGGGCGCAGACCAACAACCGGTGCCCGAAATGCTCTAAAGATATCTAATGTTTTTTCATTCATTTCTTATGTGTTTTTGATTTAATCTAAATTTAATTTAAAAACGATTCGATTATAACTTAATTACAAATATTTCACTATTTTTTTCTATAATCTCTTCATTTAAACTATTTTTCAATAATTAATGATTTGTTTGAATATATTTTTCGTCTTTTATTCATTTGTTTTAAATGTTTTTTTTTTGTTTTTGGTATTAAATTGTTTAAACACTTTTGTATTTTTGTATTAAATAAATAAATGACTTTTTTTCAATTGAATGTCTATTAAGTGTAACGATTGAGTGGACATACCTTTCGTTAGCCCACTCCCCGATCGAGACGTAATCAAATCGTGTATTTTCTTGTGTTGTCGTCGATTGACTTTCTTTGTCGACTCTTTGGTATTGGAATATGTCATAACTGCCCGGTGCGTCGCCATCGCTATTGAACTTAACGACCATACCGTTCCCCTGAAGGCCTATAACAGAGACAATCAATAAATTCTTGTTTCGTTTGCTATTATTTTCAGTGATTTCTCTTATATTTTATTTTAAGACTGAATTCACTTCACTTTTGGTTTCATTTTTTATCTCATTTTCTATGGAATCAAAAGAAAAGTTGTTTTTCTGTTTGACTTTTCTCTAATTAATTGTTTCTCGAATACAATTCACTAAAAAATAATCAATCCTTTCATTCAATCAGTTTCTCTAAAATTCGTTCCGTTCCTAATATTGCGGATCTAACAGTCTGTCCACAGATTGCAGAATTACACTAAACTTTATTGCAATTAATTTCAAACTTATGTCTTAATTATCGATTGTTTTAATGAAAACAATAAATCGTTTGTTATATGGTTTGAACTGAATATCGATTATATGCAACAAAAGAGTGCTATTTATGGCACGAAAATTGATTTCTAATGAGTATTATATCATCGAATAACTTCTTAACTCTTGAATAGAGTTCGGAAATATTTTGCTGGTCTTCCGCTTTGTTTATGTCCAAAGACAATGAACGCAGTCTTGTGTAACCTATTAGTGAACAGCCATAAGAGGAAAGCCAATACTCTATTGAATCAGAATAACTGCTTAGCACTCAATTCTATTCTTTGGCTCATTTGGGAACAGATGTCTTCTAATTAGTTGTTTATTAAACTAATTTTTTATCGAATTACTCGAAATGTCCTCATTTTTGAAGAGATTTTATAATGATTTGAATAAATGTTTAAATAATTATTTGTTCGCAAAATATTTCGAAAATTAGTATTTCTTAGAAAATGTTTAAGTAATTTGAATCCAATTATTAGGTAAAAGGCTTCGCAGTTATAATTAGCTCTCAAACTCACAAACTTTAAGTATTCGCTTAATTCTCCCTAATTTCATAACTTCTTTTGATAAAATTAAGTCTAAGAAAAGATGATTAAATAGTTTTTAAATAAGACGTTAAAGAATGGGATCATATTTGTGAAGCCTTTGTCTGAAGGAAAGCCTAATTCAAAGACTAAATAAAAATATTGTTATAATAATAATAAACTAAAACTATTTTTAAGCAAATAATGTCGGATCAGTGGCTCAACAAAACATCGGTAATATAAAAATTAATGAATTTCCACTATGAATGCCATTATTCTTAGACATAATTAATCAGTGAATGAAAACTGAGAGAAGTTTCGAAACGAACAGTAAATTAGATTTTGTTCTTCTTTTGCCAACACTTACGAGAATTGAATAAATAAGGGAAGAATTTTGGATAAAATGGTTGGAATGGATGGTTGGACGGATGGTTGGATCAGTTCAAATAATCATAAATAATATTTGTGTCAAATCTTTGTTTCCTATGAATTGTGTTGAAATTCTGTGCAAAATATTTACGAATAAAAAATTGTGAATTTTCTGAATGAATGAAATTAATTGTGAATCCAAGCTATTCATGTCATGTGCTGTTCATTTCATTGATACTTTTGATCGATTGACTCAAACATATTCAAAGGCAACAAAAATTTTTGGTGAAAACAAACATAAAATACTAAAAATTCTGTTCTTATGAACGAACGGATTGATTGCAATGAATTATAATCGGAATCATTTTTCACAGGAATGAAATCAATCCCCGCACAGAATGAAATTCATATTCTGCTTTATTTTAAGACTTAAGCCAAAAAATATTGCAAATATTGCAACAGTAATCATAAACTAAAGGGAAAATTCTTATTTATTCTGTTCTTTCACTTGATTTTTGTATGAGATTTCGTTTTCTACATTAATCTTATATTTTGTATAAGAAATTTGTTTCAATTTATTTATGGCTTTCCATTGAATTCAATGCAAATATAAGTAAAGAATTTCTAATTCCAAACAAGAATCTCATTTTTAATTGAAATGGATGCCCATTGGGACAGAACGAAAATAATCTAGTTTATGTCTAGTAATTCTAATGAAACCTAAAGTCAATTGTAAGGGGATTGCAATCAACAGTAATTGTGTTATCATTACTCTTATAATTAAAGTAAATATAAAATCCCAATCAGTAGACGAAGACTTAAATTGTGATCCGAATGACATGTTGTTAAGCAATTGAGAAGCACTGGTATAAGCAGTGGACAGACTTTCGAGTTAATGTAATTTTAATACTTAATTGAAGACTTCAGACTTTATATCATTATCTTTCCAAAAGGTTTAGTTTATTGTCTAATAAAAGAAGAATTCTTTTTCTAAAGAAGAATAGATTCCGATATTTATTCTGAACTATTTTCTGATCAAAAGATGTGCGCCAAAAGACAGTCTCTTTGCTCTTCCAGTTTATTCTCGTCATACAAAAGATGAAAACAATCGAAGATTTTTTTGGAGCTTTTTTTAAGAAAGAAAAAATCGATACTTATTTCGTGAATAAATACTATATTTGAGTGTTTGGACACTTGAACCGAACCTAATCTCAAATAAATAATAATAATAATAAACTCAATTTTTATACGATTTATGTAATGTTATGATCATTTATATAATATATGTATATGTACATGTATTAGGGCATAGTTGAGGGCATAGTTAGAGGGCATAGTAGAGTAACATAGAGTGCCGTAGATTTTAAATTAGATTTTACTCAAGAATTGTGTTTTGTATTGAAAATTGGATTAAACTTCTTATTAAGTTTTACTCACTTCTGAACGAAACACTTCTTATAAACGCCAATAAATCTGGGCCTTTGATCGCGTCTTTTATGCAACTCTTCATATGATGTCCGCACCGAATAAGTAGTAGATTATGAATGGCATGTGCCATAGAATATACAGCATCCACAACAAATGGCACCAAACCCTCTTGCTCATATTTCAGCAAATCTTCATCACCTGAACAAAAATATAAATCAAGAATTTGTTCTTTCAAAATATGAATTAAATATTTTTAAACATTTTTCTCGAAAAACGATTGAAATTAAAATATTTTGACTAATATTTTGTCTAAGATTACTATAAACTGAATCAGAAATACAAACAAGAATTTAAAGCTTTATTTGCTTTTAAAATGAATTCTAGGAATTTGTTTACGAAAATGAAATTATTTTGGTATTAAATGTAAATTGAATATTGATATTACAATACAAATATATTTATGTTGTGCTCCTACCTGTGCATCGCTTTGATCTCCTCATTTCATAACTAAATCTTCGCGAATGTGTAGAGAAAGTACAGTTGAAGTGTTGCTCCCAAAAGGGTATAAACCATGGGTTACGGCTGTTGGTTAATGGTCTCAATTGCTTGAAATACTCGTCAAAACCTGAGCCAAGAAATTATTATTCAATTATTCGAAACTTTTTTTTCATAAAACTCTTTAATAATTAATTCAAAAATCGTTTTATCGATTTTATTACAAAATAAGAGACAATTAATGAAAAGATTTAAAAAAAAGTTTTGTTATTATATTTCCGTCAATTAATTATCAAATTTTAATTCAAGTAATGAATAATTAGAACAAAAACTATTTGAGCCGTGATTTGCATATTTCATATAATTTCGCTGATTATAGGGTTATTCATAAAAATCCATTTTCGAGGCTTTAAGTGTGGAGTCATTTATTAATACAATTATTATGTAATTAATTTCAACTCAGGACTCGACTACTGGAGGAAAGGATAACAAATATTTTCATGTTTTAATCGATCAAATGTTCGCTGTTTTGAAATATTATTTCTATGATTGTCTAAAATGAGTATTCGATGTCTAAATGTATTCAAAACATTATAATTCACTCCAAATAAATTGTGTTAACAACACTTCGGGCAAATAATTTGACTCAATTATATAAGTTTCACAAAATTGTCAATCGATAGGACACTATTTAATCTTGTTATAACATCAAAGTTATTACCAAGCTAACAAATCTGATAGTAATATTTAGCTGGTTATATACTTGGATAACCCAATGTTGAAATGCAATTTAATTTGAATTGAGTCCATCGATGATAAATGATTTACGGGTTTAAAGAAAGGTATAATCGCTTATAAAACACATCTTTTATTTAGAAATTCTTTTATTCAAAGAATAGACAAAAATCCTTTTCTTATATTTGTTTAGAAGAAATGTTTGCAGGAATTGCCTCAAGAACTCAATAATTCATAATTTTTAGGGTAATATCCGACAGAATAACCCGAAAAAGAAATCAAACTTAATATTTTGTAAAAGAAGTGAATATATAGGAAAGGCATAAATGTGTTGAGTCTTGCAATTCGTATTTAAAACTATGTTTTGATTCGATATATTGTATTTTTAAAGGAATTTAATGTATTTTTCTGATGTTTATTTATGAATCATTTTATTCTTACATATTTTGTCTGAACTAAAGAGTTATGCATTGAATGAATGCTTTCTATAGCGAAAAATGATTGAAAATTCAGACATAATTTGATTGAAAAGTTTTCGAAACAAATTTCCAGAGAAATTGAAATTTTAGTTCAAATAGAAGTTGAATTCAAAACTGAATAAAATTTTACGAATTTATTCGAAATTATTTATTATTTTGTTTTTTATTTTGAAAATATTTATTAATTTGTTTCAAGTTTTTAGACATTAATTCAGAAATTTAATGAAAAATTCAAATAATCTGCGAATCGAGTGATATATTAATAACGAGTAATTGATTTGATATTTAATCAAACAACTTCTCAGACAAATTGGGACAGAATAGGGCTCAGAATAAAATGATATAATTCTGAGAACAATCAATAAGTTATTCGATTCTATCGTTCGGATTATGTGTTGATTGAAGCGAATCAACATTTTTCGTGAGCGGAAAATAGTTGCCTTTTCTCTCCCTTTCCCCGTATATTGAATTAAATGATAGATATTACAAACCTTTCAATGGCTTTCTTTTCGGTAATATGGTTATGGCGCCGCCGGCGCTGTCTTCTTGACCTTAACAGAGTAGTGGTATTTTTAAAGTTAAAATGAGTGACAAAATAATGGCTAAATTATGACTGACCTCTAACAGGATAGATCTTTCTGCCCCAGGAATCGCTGCCCAACCATAAGAAGTAGCCGGCCTTTCCCATCTCTTTTGACGCACTTAATAGCCGACGACAGTTATCTTCGTCGACGAAGAGTACGATAACTCTGGCGTTGGCTTTACTCGAGAGCTGTTCTATTATTTTCAAAAAGTCTGAGTGTTTGGCATTTCGTGAGATTTTTGCTGACTCTGCGATACAAATGCCCTCTTTGTTGGCCAATATCTTGAAGTGTTCGATACCCTTCTCTCCATAATCGCCTTCAGAGGCAATGGTCGATACATACGTCCAATTGAATAACTTGATAATATCTACCATCGCCTGAGCCTGAAAGTTATCCGGTGGTACAGTGCGGCTGAAGTAACCAAAGCGAGACTTATCACTCAAATCGACACTCGTTGAGGCATAACTTATTTGTGGGATCTGTTCAAAGGACAGCATTGATCAGAATAAATGTTGCATTTTGTTTGTTATTCGTGATTTCAAATCTTTGAATACAAATAAAAATTGTAGGACAAGAGTGACTGTGGCATGAGATGGTCTAATTTAAATATTTGACTTTCAATATAATGCAAACAAAGTCATGGAATGAAAGGTCAAACTTAAATAAACTTTTTGATCAAATACTCTGATTTTATTCAATTAATTACAGACGTGTTTAGTGAGACATAACCGGCAATAACCCCTCCTGTCATCAAATTTTTAAGATATAAAAGTGATATAAAATATCTAAATTATGTCATATTTTCCATAAAATAACATTTTAATGGATTTTCAGAGTATTTCATTCGAGGCATAAGTTTTATCAATTTTGCAAAAATTATTTTTATAGTCATTTAAATCACTGAAAGAATAATAGCATTAGATTTGAAAAATTGATTTTGGATTTCATTTGAATATTGAGTAGAAGAGCAAAGAGAGAAATGCTTATAATGTATGGCACGGAATAAAGAACAGCACACGAATAGTGTGGCCGCATCTCCATAAGAAAAACGATCAGGAAATGATCCTACATTGTGTAGAGCCTTCATTGAGAAGCACACAATTTTCTGATTAAAAGTAAGCAAATTTTGCATATTTTTCTTCACTTACTTATTTTGAATTCGAAATTTTGTCACAGAATACCAATATATAAATAAGTAACTTGGTCCTTATAACAGATATAGTCACACAGGTCTGTTCTAACACTACAAAACACAACACAATTGGATGCAAAAATAATGAGGTGAGCTCTAATAAATTGTCTATGATTTTAGTTCACACATCCATCGATTGGTTTATCTGATTTAGCGTTAGTGACCACTCTCTCTTTAATTCAAAGTCATGATAGGAATGGGCAAACTTTTACCGCTCAGCCATATTTCTGAAGCTACAAAACCAGATCCAGTTTACACACATTTCACGAATTGAAAACTATTTTTTCAATTTATTTATTAGAAATTGTTTTATATTTTTTAAGCTCTTTTGAACTAAAGCTTCGATTTAGGAGTTGTTTGTCTTTTATTTGATGTTTCGTGAAATTGAAGAAATAAATTTTGTGGGAATACTCTCGAGGTTTCACTTTTTTCAAAGTTGAAATTCTGTGGTGAAGACCATTGAAGTAAAGGTAATTTGTTTTAAATTAGGAAATAACTCATTGTTTTGGTTTCAAGTAATAAGAAATTTCATTAGAAATCCTTTGGTTTGAAATTTGATTCCACGATTAAATAAGATTAGACTTAATTTAATACCTTTTTAGCGGTCAAATATATTGCAGGCTTTCCAATAGACCTTGAATTTAACTTGTTATATGAAATCTTGATTCTATTACTTTCTATATTTCTGCTGGAAATTGAATTTCTATTTTTGTTTTGTTTTTTGAAAATTGAAAAAAATTGGGATAATATTCCCAATAATAGAAGTCTTTCTTTAGTCGAAATAGATTTGAAATTCTGGCAAAAAATTTGTGACAAATAATAATAATTTAGAGACAAATACAGACTTTTGAGTTAATATTTTATCTCAAAACTCAAGTATAACTCAAGTAATAAAGAGTAATACAGTGAAAAGTGAGGGAAAAGCACTGACGACATGAAAATCATTTCTTTTGACAGATGTTCAGTAATTTAAATATTATTTGTTATATTTCTTGACTGCGATTACAAGAAATTCTTTGAATAAATTTCATATATTTTGTACATCTTTTACATTCTCTATATATTAGACAATGGATTCGATCTCTGCCTCAAAGCTTTTAATCATTCGTTTAGAGTTTGAACTAAAAGTCTGAAAATCAGAAAAATATTCAAAAAAAATCTCTTTTATATTAAATTCTTATGTAAACAACGAATTCAAAAAATTCTCAGATTTTATTAATAAATTTCTTGTGATATAAAATATGAAACTCTTCCTAATATTGTCTTGTTTTTCAAAATGTGCTCTTTGACATTTTCTATTCCACTCATTTAGAAAATTGATTTAAAGGATTCCTGGAAATTGTTTTTTGAGGCCGATGTTATAAAATGATTTTGCATGATCAAAATTAGATCATTCAGTCAAATCATTGAATTAGCTCTTAGATAAACACTTGAAATTAAAAATATTAATGGATCATCAATTTCAAAAGGTCGGGTGAATATAACTTGTATTTTGTATGATAATATAGAGTACTTAATTTAATATTATCTTGCTCATTCTTTTATCTAATGTTAAATTATAAATAATTAAATGAGTTTCGGAAATAATCAGATATTTTACACAGTTATACACCAATTCCAAGAAATGTCATCAAAATCAAATGACAAACGAGTCCTGGGAGTCAAAACGATCAATAGGATCCTGATTAATTAGTTTGTCAGACAATTTTATCGATCAAAACCTAAATTAAAACTACATCTGAAGGCTATGGTCGACAAAGAGATTGATTGCCAATCAGTTTTGATGCGTGGCTTTCATCCAATACTTAATTAAATTCATCGAAACATTTTTCGTTCATTTATTTAATTAAAGGACTCATTCATGGGATACAAGAGTTGTCGACACAGACTTCGGCAAAGAGTTCCCTTCAAAACACAACCACTTAAGTCTTAAGCCATTCAAAAGTGCTTTTCATAAAACTACTCAAAACTCAGGTAAAAAATGAGTGATTTTATTAGAGCCTCGTTTTTAATCAATAAAATCAATAAAAAATACTATAATTTAATGAACAAGATTATTGAAAAATGAGAAAATATTCTTTAACTTAAAAGATTAATTCAATTAATTTAATTTTAACCAAAAGAGTTGATAGATTCAAATTTTGGTGAAACACAGACTTTAAAAGATCTTTATTTTTGAATCAATTTTAGTAATTAATCATTTTATTCATCAAAATGCATTCAAAAAAGTATGCATGATTAATTCAGTGAAGCCTTCAGCTAAACAGATGTTTTTGATAAGTAATTTGCAAGATCTTTTTTATACAATGTTTATCTTTTTTGCATTGTAAGTGATTTTCACTTATATAATGCAATCCGAGAGCAGATAGACTTTAATGATACAAATCTTAATGAATTGTTCAGAATCTCAGACCTTTTAGTGAATTATTGATAACAGGATTGGAACTGAAGCGTCAGTTTTCATTGAGTTAAGTATTGGCCGCTAACAAGTCGTTTGGTCTCATCTCCTCTCAAATGTCCTTATCTTCACTTACAATGAGTTTTATTACATTTTATTTGAGATTATATTTTGTTTTTATGTCTTTCAAAAACAAAACTCCATTTCTTTTCTTTGATTTTCTGATTTGAGTCCAAATTTTCTTCAATCAAATCAAACATAAAACAGAAAAATATCTCTCCTTCTCATCAAATGCATTACATGTGATTGTCTTCACTCTAAATGTGCTTTTTTCAGCTTAAAGGCAAAAAACAAATTACCAACCAAAGAAATATATCACTTTATATCGCATAAATAACTTTTTTGGCCTAAAAATATGCCTCTCCTTTCCTTTCCTCTCCTCTCCTTTATATTATATTTATTTAGATTTGAATTTTATATTTATGTTTATGTGAAATGAAAATTGTTTGTAAAGGACTCAATGGTTCCTATCTTTTAAAGTCAAATATTTTTTATTCTTAAACAAAAAGAAGTGATATTTCCTTAAGTCTACAAAATATAGGACAGAATGCTATTTCAGAACTCGAAGGATCAGTTTTTTTTTCTGTTTGACAATACATTATCAAAACTTATGACTCTTTTGACGATAATTAAGATAATTCTGTATTTATTCATTTGAATCCTTTGGAAGACATTTAGACAAATAATGTGTCAAATAATAGTCAATTGATTTCAATGACGGCTCCGGGATGTCAATAGTTTGACATTTAGATCATTGAATGTTTCATTAGTCAGTGACTCAAATATTGAATTTATAAAAATGTTTTTATATTTTTTTCATTTCTAAGTAACTCTTATTGAGAGGCGGGACTGCGCTGTTCTGTTATTATGTCGTCCCCTTAGAACAGAAATGGACAGTCATTTATTATCCAAAGATGACATAAATGGTTGGAACAAAAATTCTTCGAACTCATTGTCTGACAAATAATTGAGTTGTTTTCTAATACTTGTCTTCAATTGTTGTATTTGTTTTCAAAAGCATGAGTTGAGTCTCGAATATCGTCACAAATAACAAATATAGTAACAAATAGAGTAAAAGTACAGCTTTTTATGGCTGTCCACCAGTTTCTTATTTGTATATTTTTGGTCACCAAAAATGATATACTTCTTAAACAAATAGAAAATAATATTTACTTTAATAAAGAGTACATAAACTATAAGAGAGGGTTGTCTTAAGATGTCTTTAGTTTTGGATTTATTTCTCTTTGGAGTGCTTCCAATGTCTCTAATATTAGAAGAAATGGAAAATAACTGTCAATTAGAAAGTGCTGTCCTTTTCTGTACTTCAATTGATTGAGTGCTTTATTTTTATAAACGATTGCAATCATTGCATAAATAATATTGAATCTGATTTTAGGCCTTTTCGTGGATTTCAACTCTTCATAACTGAAAGTAATGATAGCACTCGACTGGACCTTCATTTTTATATAATCTTTGGTAATAAATGATGAGAAGGAGGCTGTGCTTTGCCAACAGCGCTCTAATCTCTCAGATCAAAGTAAAGTATAGTATCATATTTTAGATCATTTACACTCATTAAGCCATTTGTCTCAGTATTTCGACTCTCAATCACAACAACAATCAAATCGTGAATAATATGTACTTCCAGTTTGTTAATAGACTTATTTATGGCTCCCTATCCATACCATCATCACTCTTAATATCGAGATTCATCCGAATAATAATATTCGTCACAACTCTTAGAAAAACTTCATTAGATTTATTTCACTGATAATAATGTTTGTGTCTCTTCAATGGGCAAAGAAATTGAGAATAATTTGGGCTATCATTAGGTTGGGAGTCATGTGTTTACCATTGCATTGATTTTTAGTGGAAATGACTTCAATTGAATCAATTCTAGAAATTCCAGGCATTCAAATGAGGGTCTCTTTTAGTGAAAGCAATAAAAATCAACGGATATTATGGCTTACTTTTAGCTGTTTCTGTGAACTTAAGAATATTCTTAAAGAGTTGAGAATTTTGTCCATTTGTTGCATAAATTATATAATTCTTTCCATTCCTTAATGCCTTTTATGAGAATCTTTGAGTTTCACAAGAATTACATTAATTTTGAGAATAAGAGGCAACGAATCTCTTCTTATTTACTAAATAAGAGCATTGAATTGCCCGGTCCTTACAGTTTGGTGCACTTCCTGGATACAGCTCTTTTGGCATTAAATGCTTAGAAATTCATACTCTTAATACGTTTAAACGCTTTTAATATAACATAAATGATTATTTCAGACCATTCATACAAAATATGAAATTTTTATATCCGATTAAAAATATAAAACAACTAAAATGATTAAAATAAATAAATATCGATCAAAATCAGTAGTTCTTTAGCACAAAGGGAAAGTTCAATGATTAGTTAAGAATGAATGGCTTTCAAAAGCTTATACTGAACTATATTGAACTATATTGAACTATATTGAACTATATTGAACATGATAGATTTGGAATGTCATCTCTTATATAAGAGAAGAACATATTGTCATTCCTTAAAGAAAACTAATTACAAATAAATATTGAACTCTCCCTAACATTTACTTAACTTTCATTCTGTCCTCTTTTGTTAGGAAAAATACTGCTCCAAGAGATGAGGCAACCCTTAAAAGGATAGATCTCTGAGAAAGGAATGCTTGACTGACCACAACTCAAATATCATACTTTCAAAGAAAAAATACAATTCATTTCATTTTGCTTTTGAAAAGTGAAAAGTATTTCCATTTAGCGCTCAGTTGTGAGACTGTTGTGAGTCTCACAAAAAATTTAATATCTTTTTAGCGTTTGTTTGAAGAAAATATTTTATTAAAAGAATTCTGAACTAAACACTAATGGAAAGGGTCGCCCACTTGTGGCCATTCCTTAATAGGAAACAAATAAATTTTGATTTCTACTAAGAATCAAATAAATAGAAGTTCAAGTATTGGTATTATCAAGATGGAAAACATCCGGTCTTAATATATAATATACAAGAAAAAATACACATCAACTATAGGTAATTGTTCTTAAATTATGCAAACGATTGTGGGTTTAGAGGTTTATATTTTTAAAAACTAAATGAAATGAGCAAAATGAGCTTGTTATCTCTTTTAAATTGCTTTTTTCGAAGTCCAAAACAGAGTTTTCAGATCTGTATATCGTAAATTGGGGAAGACTATAATAATTTGTGTGCAAAGAATTTAGGTATAGTTATACTGTAGGATCACTTTCTCATAAGTGAGTCTCATTATAGAAATTCAGAATAAAAAAGCTTGTTATTTACAATATTAAAAATAGGTAGTTTTGTCATGAAAATTGATTTTGGTTTCAAATTCTATAAAATCTAAGTTTATTTTTGGGGAAAGCAATCTAGAAAAAAAGCTTGGTGTTTGACGTAGACTTGTTTACTGAAACTGCTATTGAGACAAACGTCAATATTTGATTTCAATGGTTCCTAAAAATATTGTCAGTCTTTAGAGTCCTTTCAGTTTTATAGACTTAAGAAAAAACACATTTATTATATGTTTGTGTTTCCAATTTCAGGGAATTTGAGATTAATTTGAAATCATTTTAAAGGTATTATTATTTTTATTATTTGTGTTCATTCCTGGAGATTATCTTTAAAATTGTACTCATATAATGACTTTTGAAATTTCTCATTCACTTCAAGAATTTCATCTAGATCATTATTTTAAATAAATTTAAAACTAAAAAGACATCAAATGTCATGTCTTGGGACTTAACCTTTAAATTAAACTCTTATTTAACTCTTATTTAATTAATTCTTTAATTGAATTCTTATGTTTTGGTTTCGTTTCTTCAATTCATTATTCAATTAATTCTATTAAATGATAGAGAAATCAAAACTTTGTGGACAACCCTTATTGGAAACGACTAATCATTTGAAAACGATTTTATTCTGAAATACCAAAGAAGTTCAGTTCAATTGAATCGATTAATCTTTTATAGATTTTTTGAACCATTCCTTCAAAAAATGTCTTTACTCTAAGATTACACTCAGTTTTCTTTACTTCTTTTTCAGTGAATGGAAGTCCAAACTCTTGACTCAATTGAAAAATAGTTTAGTTTTGTTCTGTGAATGAAATCAATTGGGATCTAATGCTTAAGTTATGTCGTGATTGGCCTCAAAAATGAGAAAAACAAATACACATTAATTTTTGTTGAAATAAAAAATCATTTTTCAGATGTTTTGTTGTTTTGTTTGCCTCTTATGTGAAACCGAAACTTAAAAATATGTTTTGCAGTCATTTTGAAACAGGAGTTGTGTTTGTGTTAGAGAAGTGATAGGAGTGACATATTTCGGATATAATAACGTCTTGAAGACAATTATGTCGGCATAAGTTTATGATGGCTTAAGACTGAGATAACTCGTTGTGTAATACAATTATAACATTTGATGTGAAGGCGCTAAATAGGGACTGACAGAAGTTACACTCTTAGTCCGGGTTATCAACAAAATGAATGACTTAATGTTAGCACTAAAAACATTAATATTGAAACTTATAAGACATAAAATTCAAGATTTTTTATTCAATTCTGACAAAAATTATGATCGAAGTCATTCTAGTGAATGATTGAGTTCATCCTCACTATAATCTCATCAGACATTACATTGAATTAAATAATTAGACGAACTCTGAGTGTAAATAAACTCAATAACTAATTTAGTCGAAAAGATGCGAAGAGTTTCATTGAAATTCAAACAAAAGTCTAAAAATGAAATTTTTGAATAAAAGGACGAAAACCTTGAATTTCATATCACGTATCCCCCATATTATGTATTCTCGAAGGCTCTCCAAAATATTCTAAAAAATTAATTCAAACATTTTTTATGCCTCAAAGACTAAGAGAGAAATAACTTATGCAGACATAAGTTTATAGACATAACTCAGTAATCATTAAATATTATTTGCTTTTACTTTAGTTCGCAATATTTATTCAGATTCTTAGAGAATATTATTGTAATAAATGTATTGCAGTTTAATATTCTTCATATGAGTTGAATATCGAATTAATTTCTTTATTCTTGTATATTATTCAATTATCCTGGTCTTTAAGTGAGTTTCATGTTGAGACTAATGAGTTTAACCTTTCCGTATCTCCAGTTTAAGCGTATTATGTGCTCTTTTGTGCCCTATTTTATTGAATGGAAATTCAGAAAATAAGATAAAATTATTCTAATATGAGATGCGATCAAATCGTTTGGGATATTCTGGATATTTGATGACTTTGAGTGCATTTCTTATCTTAAGATGTTTTTGCAAGGGGTCAATACTATTGACCATGTTTTCAACTGATCACATTCAGCAATGACTGGTCATCAAGTCGTGACCCATTATTTTAAGCACTCGTCTAGACTTGTATTAGCCTTTCCTCCAATTGTCACCGAAATTAAGGTTAGCTCTGATCAGGAATAGTCAGCATCTTTTTACTATTTCTCGGATTTCAATATTAGCCAATAAATAGACCCAAAGAGCTAAAAGAAATAATAAATAAGCCTGGCCAATTATGTATTGCTCTTTTAATGAAGAACTGATCCGAAATGTTGTCCGACTTTTGTTGAATGACAGAGAGATTGTCAATAGAAAAGGTTTACTTAATATAAAGGGACTGACAATCAATGAATGCCAATAACGTTAACTTTGAGCTCATTTGAAGCACTGATCGAAGTATCGAATATCACCAGTAGTTCCAAAACATCCAAAATAGATATCATATGAGAAACAGTTATTACTTATTGAGTAAACAAATAATAATGAGAAAAAAATCAATGAATCACACCATAAGGACTGGGCTCTTGCATCAGAGGACTGTGCATAACATTTTTCTTTCTTTCTTGTCCTCACATCTAATACTATGTCAACTCTGGACGGAATATAACGGAGAATAAGTAATTCTCACAGAATATCAAAACTAAAATGTGCAGATATTTTGAACTCTTGGGGCAAAAAAGTGTCAGTAAATGTATAACCGATGGCTAAGAAGAGAGCCTCACAAATGGTAGATGTATTCTCTCAGTCGACACTTAATTACATGAATTATTCAGGTCTTTGTCTCACATTTTCCTCTTTATTCAAATTCAAAGACAATCTTCAGCTGAAACTACATTTGAAATGAGTTCTAAATATGAATCATAAATGGATTTTGTTTAATATATTTAATAATATTTTTTGCTTATCTCACAAAAAAATGTCTTAATTTATACTCAGAAAATCATTTGTTTAGAAGAAAAACTCATAATTCCTGCGATTATTAAATAATTAATGTTTTATTTTTCTTATTTGAAAATAGATTGAGATTAAGGAAAACACTATCACTTAATCCAATTGTTTGACTTCTTTGACTGATTCGATGTCTACTTAGAGGATCTCTAATTGCGTTAAAACAAAGAATAATTGGAATAACAAACTACAAGATGAACGAGAAGAAGAGTTGAGCCAATTTTCATTTGGTATAAGTCTTGACACCAGAAGAATATTATTATGTGATATAGATTTTCAAGTGCCGAAAGTCCTAACTCTTGAAAGCACTGGTATTTTTCGTCCATTAGGGGAATGTTGGGCCACAGCCTGACATACATCAGTTTGTGATGTTTGTAGAGACAAGTTTAAGTCGGCGATCAATCAATTAGGTTTTACCACAAAATAAGACAATCAAAGGCCAAATCAAGTGAACAGCGAAGAAGAAGAGAAACTCTTTTCAAACAAAAATATACTTAAATTTATTCAATAGTTTTGTGTGTTTTCAGCGAAAATCATAAAATCCAATCATTTTATGGTTGAATTGCTTTTTTCAAAAAGAAGAGAGAATTCGCCAAATAGTCGGTCATATTCTGTCCTATTCTTCCCATTGAAATAATATCTGATATTATTATTGATTTATTTTAAACGATTTAATACTAAAAATGTATAAAAGAATAGAAATATATATTCAATGAAATGAAAAAATAATATTCGAGTGAATCAAAGCCAGTCTGACGTGAATTTGTGATCCCATCCAAACATATTCTGTAATACTCGACATAATTACAACTGTGCTCTGCTCTGAGCTCTATTCTGTGCTCTATTCTGTGCACTTAACAAACGTGAGGAGAAATACACAACGATTCCGCGATTTATTGTTTGAGTCTAGACTAGGAATTCGGTATTTGGACAGTCATTCGGTTGGAAAGCGTTTTTATTTCGATAATATTTGTTGTATTTGTTGCCAACAAATTGTTATGAGCCCTTTCACGAGATTAGTAATATATTACCTTGCTATTTTATTGGGTTTATTGGCTTTTTATTATTTCCATTTGGCATTAAGAAAAACTTCACCTGCTCATTTTATCTATTAGGTTGAGTATAGGCAAGTTTAGTTATATTGTGAACTTTGACCTTTTGATTAGTTTGATTGCTATAAATTTTTAAAATCGAAATTTGTTTACATCACTTGTTTACAAAAACCTCTTGCAATGAATTGTGAATATGTAAGCCAGCAATTGATGGCTCAAAACCTATGATATTAAAACGGAAATCACGTGTAAATGCTATCAAAACAATTTAGCAAAACATGAATAATTCAGAAAAGTAGTAAACGTGTGCATTTCAAAAATTGCAAAATTTGATTTAGACATTTGACATTAAAACCGAAATGCATTGAACCTTTCAAATTAGGATAATGTCAATGCAATCATTTCAATTTATATGATAAATTCCAGTTTAGAGAGGACCAAGATACATTTGCAGTTTGAAACAAATTGTTTTTCTAGTCATACAATTAATATTAGTGATGAAATAGCAATTTGAAAGTCGAGTGAAAATGATTTCATTAACGAATAATTGAGTGAAAGAACTCGTATTGAATTCAATAAACATTTTTATGACTAATTGACTGAATTAGAGTTGAATCACAAAAACTGATTTTTCTTCAAATAATTGGAGTCTTTTGATACAAACGAATAAATAAATTGTAATTAAATTCAATAGTTTTTCAAATTAATTGTGTATTTAATGGTTTATGCGATGAATTCGCACAAAATTTTTAATTATTTTTCTTTTCTATTCATTTAATTAAGGCTTTGAATGAGAGGATGAAAAAGACTTTTCTCTCCCTTTCCGTACATTTTATTATAAATGAGAGAATTT
Organism: Minunthozetes semirufus; assembly: GCA_034699985.1. Classification (NCBI taxonomy): domain Eukaryota; kingdom Metazoa; phylum Arthropoda; class Arachnida; order Sarcoptiformes; family Punctoribatidae; genus Minunthozetes; species Minunthozetes semirufus. The sequence goes on from JAQIXD010000144.1 coordinate 34,666, forward strand.
AAGTGATATTTGAGAGGAAATGACTGTAAAGTTGGTCTATAGTAATGATAATCTCTGATTTGAATGTAACTGACCTGAAACAATCTGAGTATATTCGCCACCATAACCGATACAGAACTGGATGAGGCGCCGATCACTCCCACCACTGGCTTTCTGGGAATATATAGTGGTTTACTCATATCAGCGCACTGGTAGTCTGTGATTTGACTGTCGACTGTAGTTAAACTTGACTTCACGAACTCCATTGTCTGTTCCAAGGCGTATGTGTCGCGCGAACACGTGTCCAGTATGTGACAGCCTGTCCACAAGCAATCAAATATTAATTGTCAAACACTCATATTACACATAACTGAAGAATAGCCAGGGATAGACCCCAATCAAAAGATGGACATTTGGGACACCATTAACTAATTTCCCGATGGCTACTCCAGCTTTAATTAAAGTTTGCCAGGTTACATTTAATTGGATTCTATTAGATGGATTCAATGCGGATGAGCGATTGTGAATGCAAATCGCTTAGCAATTTTGATTAGTCTAAAATACAATTACGATGATTACAATAACAATTAGGAATACCATGTTTATGGTGGGTCAACATAATGAAACAATTTCTATGTGATCGCAAAAAACAGTTTCACAAAACAAAAGACTAATTGAACTGAAATAATGTTTTTACTGAAACTTCCAATTAAAAGCTCGATTAACTCCGGGCCTAATTTACATTTTTCTCAAACTCATTATAATTGTATTTTAGTTTTCTTTAATCTTTTCTCAAAAATCTTTTGAATTAAAATCCGATTTTAGTATAAAATCTCTTAAAGAAATCAATTATAGGAAAAAATTGAGTCATGTTTTTGATATTAATATTTAAAGTAATTCAAATCAATTCAAAACCAGATGCCAACCACTAAATCATTATTTTTCAATAGGAGAGAACATTCTTTAAGAAAAACTCAATATTAAGTTTTCTGATTTAGTGAAGTCTGTGCCAGTCGTTTGGCCACATATAAAGACTTAACACATTTTTCAATTAATATATGACTTAAGAATAAAGAATTTTTGCCAAAAATTGATTCAATTTCAACCATTTATTATTATTATAACACTTTTTAATCCAATTATAGAGATTTGAAATTCAAATTTTCTTGACTTTAGTCCACTCTTTTGATATATTTTTGCAAAACATTTAATTATTGTTTTAATTGGATTAAAAGTAATGATATTTTTTCTCAAAGAAAATATTTTGATATGAAATTCACAAAATCTTAATTACATTTGATTTGCTTTTGAAGTCCAGGGAATGAAAGTAAACTGTTGTGAAACAACTTGTAAGGCTTATTCCAATTACGTATTTGCAATTTCACTGGTATATTTAGCCATGTTACATTACATTAGCCAATATATTTAATGCAAATGTGATTTATTTTGATTTAATTCAGGAGTTAATCAATTTTATGCGAAAAGAAACATTTGGGTATTGGCAGACATGGCTTGAATCTTAGATCTATAAGTAAGATAAAATAAGCAAGGCACATATGACCTATTTATTTCTACTTATTGAGCAACATACTTGGTTGAATCTTGTTAAAGCACCTGAAATTGAATATACTTGGTCATTGCTACTATTGTAGACAATATTAAATAAGAATAATCTGATCATACAAACACCTTAATTAAAATAATAAAATACACAATTTCATAGATTATTATTATAAGAAAATTAAATTGAAATCTAATATATATTTCAGGTATTATAAAAGCATTAAGACTTAATTTCATACACCAGAAGAATTCCTTAATTTTTATAATTATGTAATACGAAAGCATAGTTTACTATGGACTTACCATCGTTAGACTGTCTAACTTACAGACAGATAAACTTAGACTATTTTTTTTAACTAGAAGTGCCTCTTCAGAAGTGGTCTCATAATTGAATAATGTTTTATATAAATTCAAATTAAACTTTGAGATCAAATATAAAAGATATTCATTTAAAGAAAAAAAAAATTATAAGTACAACAAGTTATTGAAATGAAATTTATTTTTATTTTCCTTTTGAAAAGCTTTTCTAAATGTGAAGTGTTAGTGATATCACCTTGCTCAAATGCTCAAACGTATGGAATAATATGCCTCAAAAGAAAAGTTGGTCTTAAAGGGAAAGGTGTCAGAGATATCATTCGTAATGAAGTTTCGATTTTGAGTTTAGTTCCTATTCTGAGAAATGCCTTCAAAAATGTGGATATATTTTTAACAATTCTTCACTAAAAAAGTAGCGAACATTTGATATAAGGTTTAATATTATATTATATAATATTATAGATTATTTAGAGAGTGTTAGAGAATATGTCACTCAAATACATCTCAAATATCTCAACACAATTGTGAGGAACTGTAAGGACTGTATAGAGGAAACACTTTTGTCAAAAAAATAGTTTCCATATTTTCACAAAACTTTGAGTGAAGTCTAATATTTGTTGACTCAATCTATCGATTCATTTCTCGATTATTCTCCAGGATATGATTCTTATTCACAGCATGGTAATATTGTACTGTACTGTGCTTATTGTCAAACAAGACTTTATATGGCTTTCTTTAGGATTCATTGATATTCTGTGGGAATATTTGACTCAATCTTTGTTTATATTTTCAATTAGTTTGAAATTGAAGTGAAAATAACTTTAAATAATATTTATTTTTGTTTAACTTCCACTGATTTTCAAATAAGGATCACTTGAGTAATGAATTCTTAAAGTAATCCATTTGTTGATCAATAAATTGTTTCAGAAGTAATCAAAAAATTGTTTTCAGTCAAGTCTTATATTAAGTCTTGCTTATGGTTTTGCTCAAATTATTTTTTATCTTTCTTAAAAATTTCCTTTAAAAACCAGAAGTAATAAACTTGATAAATCGCCACAAAAAGTTTTTAAAATGAAAATTTTAATTTGTTTTTCCATCATGTAAGTTTATGAATGAGCATTAGTTATGTAATAATTTGCAGTAATTCACTGCAATTTTCATCAATTCTTGGATTTGAAAATTAATTAAATTTGTTTAATTCAGTGCAAGAATTATGAATCTGTATATGAGATGCAGGTATTCAAACACAAACATTGATTTCACTTTCAAACGGGAATTCTGTTTATTCTGAGCAAAAAATAGCAGTAAATTAAAGAGCAGTTGATTTCATGAAAACTGATTTCGGTATAGAAATAGAGTGAAGAGATGTTTAACAGTTCTATCGAATGATTTGCAGACAAATACCATTTGAAATACCATTTATAATATACAAAACTTTTAGAGGAATAACTATTGCTCTTTGCTATAAACTGAGCGCATAATTCTCTGTACACTTGAATGCCATTTTTGGAGCAATACTTGCAATGATTACACACTTCGACAACTAATTTATAACTTATTTTCGGCCACTCTTTCCGTGAGACAAATGCTTTATTCCAACTATAGTTTAGTTGCCTTCAAATCACGCAAAAAAGAGAACAAATCTATTAATTTGATGACAATTATTAATTATTTGTCTTTTTCCAGGTTATTGTTAATCACCTTTGCTTCAATAGACTTCTCTCTCTCTCTCTCTCTCTCTCTCTCTCTCTCTCTCTCTCTCTCT
>JAQIXD010000145.1:0-38153 GCA_034699985.1 Minunthozetes semirufus
TTGGATATTAAAGACTCGAAAACAATTTGTCCCGAAATATATGAATACATTCTCTCGAAAATCATTTATAGAAATAAGTGATAAAAATTATATCAATTTTATGTCAAATAAAATAATAATAAATATTCAAATATTTTACACAAAATATTGAATACTGAATATACTTATATAAGTGTCTAAAATTTTGAATGCTTTCATAATGGGAACATTAAAAGATTTATACTGGGTTTCTTGTTAGTTTGGGACAGGAAGTTCACATTCTGGGGAAGCTTTACCTGTTTAATCCTGTGTAAAATGTTTAATTAAGTGAAATCAATGTTTAAAAACAATTTATAAAAGTTTTATTGAATTTTAGATTAAATACTAAATGAGTATAAAATTAATGTTAAATTTGAACTAATATTTCAAAACTCAACAAATATTCTTCACTTATCTTCTAAATCGTAAGCGAGAACAGGACTCAACCACTTCTCAATTGTCTCTACTGACTGACCCTTTCTTTGTGCGTAATCTCTGATCTGATCCGACTCTACTTTTCCGACTGCGAAGTATGAAGACTTTGGATGTGAAAAATATAGACCACAAGTAGAGGCGGCCGGAGTTATGGCCAACGATTCAGTCAACTCAATGCCAGTATTTCTTTGGACATCCATAAGTTGCCAAATGGCCTCCTTCTCAGTGTGATCCGGTTGACTCGGATAACCCGGTGCTGGACGTATGCCATCGTATTTGACTTTTAGTAAATCATTTACTCCTAACTCTTCATCACAATTATAGCCCCAAAACTCTGTTCGAACTCTTTTATGCATTTCTTCAGCGAATGCTTCGGCAAAGCGGTCGGCAATTGCTTTGGCCATAATTTCTCTGTAGTCGTCGTTATCTTTCTTATATTTATCGCATAACTCCTGACACCCAAAGCCAGCACTGACTACAAAGAGTCCGATATAATCAGTTACTCCACTCTCAATGGGAGCTATGAAGTCAGCGATTGAGACATAGGGACTGTCGTCGTGAGAATCTTTCTCTGCCTGTTGTCTGAGACCATAAAAAGAGGCCAATTTGTTGCCGTCTTCATCAAACAGAGCGATCTCTTCGCCATCAATAGTATTGGCTCTATAGAAGCCAATGATTCCTCGCGCCTGAAGAATATTCTGTTCAATCATTTCATCGATCATTTGATTCGCTTCTTCGAACACTTTCTTCGCTTCGGATCCGACTGTAATAAAACAGAGGATTAATGACAATCAGAATATGATTCAATGCATACCTCTCTCATCGTTGAAAAGTCTTGGAAAGCCTCTGTTGGGATACCTTCCCCTGAGTTGCCAGACATCGAAGAATGGCTTCCAATCGATATAATTAACTAATTTTCTCAAATCATAATTTCTGAAGACTTTTGTGCCGAAAAACTTCGGGGGAGTTATGTCTGACTGTTTGAAATCAATTCTAAGTTTGTGTTGTCGGGCCTTCTCTATGGACAGGTAAGCCCTGTCCCGAAGTGACTCGTAGTGATCTTCGCGTATCATATCGTAGTCGTCATTCAAATCTTCTAAGAACTCATTCTTGAGTTTATGGTCGAGAAGATGGGAACAGACGACAACACTCTTAGAGGCGTCTAAAACATGAACAGTTGGTTCGCTATAACGGGGAGCGATCTTCACAGCGGTGTGTCTTCTGGAAGTAGTGGCGCCTCCGATCAAAAGGGGTATTTTCATTCCTCGCCGTTGAAGTTCTTTTGCAACAAAAATCATTTCATCGAGAGATGGGGTTATGAGACCACTCAGACCTATCAGATCGGCATTGGTTTGGACCGCCGTTTCAATAATCTTATCGCAAGGGGTCATAACCCCTAAGTCTATGACATTATAGTTATTACAGCCCAGAACTACGCCCACAATATTTTTGCCGATATCGTGGACATCGCCCTTAACTGTGGCCAACACAACAGTTCCCGCGTGACTCACTTCAGTGCCTTCCTTTTCGCTCTCCATGAATGGTATGAGATGTGCGACCGCTTTCTTCATAACTCGAGCAGATTTGATCACTTGTGGCAAAAACATCTTTCCCTCACCGAATAGGTCGCCCACAATACCGATTCCGTTCATAAGCGGTCCCTCTATTATATTGAGTGGTCGGGGATAAGCACTGGTATTCTGTCGACACTCTTCAACATCAGATACGGCGTATGTGTCGATACCTTTGACTATTGAATGGGAAAGTCTCTCTTCGACTGATTTCTTACGCCAGTCCTCGACTTCGACAGCAGTTTTGTCAGTCTTTCCGTATTTTTGTGCGTATTCTAAGAGCCTTTCTGTTCCGTTCGGGTCTTTATTCCAGATTAGATTTTCGCACATCTCTAAGAGGTTGGGCTCAATGTCTGTGTAGAGCGGAAGACATCCGGCATTTACGATACCCATTGTTAGACCAGCTTTGATGGCGTGATAGAGGAATACCGAATGCATGGCTTCGCGTATTTTATCCATTCCTCTGAACGAAAACGAAAGGTTGGATATTCCGCCACTGATTTTGACGCCGGGACAGGAGGTTCTGATCTTTTCGGCGGCTTTAATGAAGTCAATCGCATATTCGTTGTGCTCTTCCATACCTGTGCCGATCGTCAGTATATTTGGATCAAAGATTATATCATTTCTATTGAAGCCAACCCTCGGGCCGATCAGTATTTGATAACTCCTGCAACAGATCTTAACTTTGGTTATCTCGTCAGCCGCCTGTCCCGTCTCATCAAATGCCATCACAACAACTGCTGCACCGAATCGTTTGATAAGTTTAGCCTTTTTGACGAACTCGTCCTCCCCTTCCTTAAGACTAATAGAGTTGACGATACACTTTCCCTGAGCGCACTTCAGTCCCGCTTCGATGACATCGAAATTAGAGGAATCGATACAAAGAGGAACTTTACAAATGTCGGGTTCCGTTGCGATCAGATTCAAGAAATGTGTCATCTCTTTCTTGCTGTCGAGCATTCCCTCATCCATATTGATGTCCAGCACTTGGGCTCCCATTTCGACCTGAGTTTTGGCCACTTCTAGTGCTTCGCTGTACTTCTGCTGACGTATAAGTCGTGCGAAGAGCTTACTTCCGGCGACATTACAGCGCTCACCGATATTCACAAACAGCGACTCTTTGGTCCAAACGAATGGCTCCAAACCCGACAAATAAAACTTGTCCTCTGGTTCTGAGTCCGATCTAATAGCTCGGGGTTTGAGTTCTTTAACAGCGGCTGCGATTTGCCGAATATGATCGGGTGTTGTACCACAACAACCGCCAACAATATTGACCAAACCGTCGGCCGCAAAGTTCTTGATGTGATTGGCCATCATTTCTGGCGTTTCGTCGTATTCTCCGAACACATTAGGAATACCGGCGTTTGGATAACACAACACATACCTATTGGTCGCAAATTTGCTCACATTTTCGATGAAGACTCTCATCTCTGCCGCACCCAAAGCACAGTTCAGTCCGATAGCCACCGGTTCCCCGTGAGATACACTTATTATGAAGGCTTCAGTTGTCTGTCCCGATAGAGTTCGACCACTTTTGTCGACAATAGTTCCGGATATAAAAATTGGGACCTTATAGTGGGGAAACTCATCAAAAATGGAGTGAATAGCAAAGAGGGCGGCCTTCGAGTTAGCGGTGTCTATAATGGTTTCCACTAAAATCAAGTCAACCCCTCCTTCTAACAAACCCAGAGTCTGTTCTCTATAAGCGGCGACCAATTCATCCCATTTTATGTTACGAAAGGCCGGGTTTTCCACTTGTGGTGAGATTGAGAGGGTTTTATTGGTCGGTCCCAGAGATCCGGCAACGAATTTAGTGCTTCCAAACTGTTTCTTGTAATCATCGCAAGCCTTGCGAGCTATGATCGCCGACTCCTTATTGATTCTGAAGACCAGATGCTGGCACTCGTAGTCTGCCTGTGCTATAGTTGTGGCGCTAAATGTGTTGGTCTCTACGATGTCGGCACCACTTTTCAAGTATTCCATATGAATGTTGTAAATGATGTTCGGCTGAGTTATCGACAAAATATCATTATTTCCTTTTAATGATTTGCAGTGATTGATGAGTTCTGTTCCCCTATAGTCAGCTTCTTCGAGTTTATGTCTTTGAATCATAGTTCCCATCGCGCCGTCAATTATCAGAATCCGCTCCTTTAAGGCACTCAATAATTCGTTTGAATTGATTTCACTCATTGTCTTATTTGTTGACTTAAATGCACTGAAAAAAGTTATTCTGAGTTATTCTGAGTAAAACTCTTTGGTTTTGAATTAAAATTAATTAGTTTTGAGAATCAATCAAAACATGGGATAGTTTCGGCAAAGTTTTCCTGTTTTCCAATAAAAGAGAGAATTATTTGTATTTGTTATCACTTTTATAGTTTAGATGACATCATGTGATGCACAAGACATTAGTCTTTCCCTCATTTCCAAGATTAAAAGCTATCAGTTGCTCAATAAGTGATAGAAAATTTCTTCTAATAATTTCTTTAATAAGACTTTTGTTTATTAATATTTGCATTTTATCTAAAGAAATGAAATGACCATGTTCAAATGTGTCAAAATTAAATATCAAAATAAAAAGATTCTTTTCAATTGTTTTCAAAAGCTTTGCTTACAAAATTCAATATAAAATTGATGATTTTAGCAAGATAATTGTTTATTTTAAAGTCTAATAAATCTAAATCAATGCTTAAATTGATCCGTCAGTCAACTTCAGACAAAACAAAATTTGACCATCATTATATTTCTCTTTGAATTTTTTACAGTCAGAATAATCTTGATTAAAGATTCCTCAATTTAGTGCAAGAATCCGATCATAATAGAGTCGGTTTAAATAATTATAGCTCAATGTCAGCGATTTTCATGCAATTGTGATTGCGATGATTAATCATGATTTTGATTGACTTACCTTGAAACTTGGAAAATTACGCAACTAAAGTTGAGACTAAACAAATCGGTTGTAAAAGTTGAATTAAATTGATTGAAGTTTGTTATATTTTTGTACTTTAATTTAATTCGTTTAAATATTAAGAAGATTTTAAAATACAATTCAATTACTGAATAAAAAGAGACTCAAAAACAACGAAAACACAATACTTTCAAAATATTTCATCAGATGTTTGTGTCAAACGCCGGACCATCAGATGTTTACTCCTGGAAGGCCTAATCAATAATCAACAGAAAATAGTGCTTGATAAATTAGGTCCGAAAATGACCTGAATTTATCACAAGTCTTGATAATTTCAATGAATTTATACCTAAAATAAATGCAAAGTAATTGTTTTCAACTATGAAAACCTGTGCCTTGAAAATATTGAATTGAAATTATGCCATTTGAGGATAATTCCAGTTTGAGATCATCTTTATCTAAGATTTGATCTTGCCCAGACCAGTAGGTAGAGGTAGTGCTACTTTACATAAAATACAACTTAAATAAATTCGTGTCAAACACTGATTGAGAGGAGTTTTATGGGAAAACATATGAGAATTGTGTGAAACAAATGTTTAATGCAATGAAAATCAGACGTAAATTGTTGTATACTTTGCGTTGAGTTTCAGTTTGTTTACAAAAACAAAACAAAATTGTCTTTAAATTTGATTCAGTTTTAAATCGTGTTTAAGTGGTCTGTAATGCCGACGATTGGCCAGTGGTTGGGTTTGGACAAACTCCAGAGATTGGCCCGCATAGTAAAGTACCATGGTGGAATTAGGGCTTCAATTTACAAGATTTACAGGTATTTACAAGTTTTGTGTCATTTATTTTGATTCAGTCTTTTTGTCGACGGATTGCAAACAAATTACCGGATATTTTGAGCCATAATTTCCTCGATTTTAGTGTCAAAAACATAAATAGTTTTATTGTTTAAGTTATTTATAACACAATTTCCTGCAATTAATCTAAAAACAAATGCCTTTTTGATGGTCAGAATGGATGACCTGAAGATCGGGACATTAGTCGGTGTCGACAAATACGGAAACAAATACTTTGAGAACAACGAGTACTTCCACGGAAGGAACCGTTGGGTCGAGTTCTCAGATGACGCTCACCTCGATTACGACGCCTCACAAATACCCGCTGAATGGCACGGATGGATGCACTACACCACAGACATACCACCAACTGTTAAGCCTCCCGTTCAGTACAAATGGATGATAGATCACACCCCAAACTATTCGGGATCTAATCTACAGTATGTGCCCTATAGTACCACAAGAGAGAAGATCCAGAAGTGGAACAAAGAGTTACCGCAAACGGATGTCAAACGATTGGAATAAATGTTAGATAAAAATCTGTTTGTTTTTCGCTCTGTTTTCGGGGTTTTACTGTATTTTAGAGACAAAACTGTATTTAAAATAAATATTTCGTTGAAATAGTCCTATAATTCGGTAGTTTTTTAATGTTTTTGTTTTCCAATTAATATCTCATAACTTGTTTTCAAACTCAAAGACAAATCTCAGAACCAATTCTTCGAATGAATTCCTAAAGAATTAGTCAAACGTTAAATGAATTTCAAGTTATCTTTAAATCATTGAAAACAAGTTTTTGTTGATTGGATTTCAGTTCAGAATTCAAAGTAATTGAGTTTCAAAGCACAGACTAAAGCACAGGCATTGAAAGGCAATTAATAATAAAATTGTTTAAACGAGTAAAAAGTTATTATAAACTAAACAAACACTCAAAACATGAGATGATATTTGAGGACAAAAAAACATTTATTGAAATCATTGGCAGAAAAATAGTTCTGTAATTAGAGTTCACATCAAATAAAGTGATAATAAATGCAATAAAAAATTGTTTGAATACTTCTATCGGTTTATAAATAGTTATTAAAGGTTTTGTTTTGTTATTAAAATCGTGTTCTGATCTTCCCTTTCCTCCCATCGCTTGTCACCCGAACCACAAAAATCCAGTCAATTAGGGATCGATTTCTTCTATTAAGTATTGGTTACGAAAATATTCAGTCAATCATTGGTTGGCTTTCAGTCCTATTAATACTGATATAAAGAATCACTGTTTTTGAGAAATTCATTGAAATGAACATTCATTTAATCAATCGATAAGAAGAGTCAAGTCTTTCACACTTGAACTTTGAATTTCACATTCATTTGAATTACTTTTAAACGAAACGTAAAAACAATTTTTAATAATAAATAGATTTTTCAAAAATATTTTTCCTATAATTTGAAGAACTATTTTAATATCGTTTTGAAGTCTTCGCAAAGTTTTTCACATAAAAGATGAATATTTTTCTGATTTTTGTGTCAAGTCTTTTGATAATCAGTTGCCGCGCAGTTGAAGATAATCTCGATATTCCTCAAAAGCAGTCAAAACCTGGTATTAAAACCGCTTCTTAACCAACTCTTTACGAAGTTTTGAAGTTTTCACTAAAATTTATTATAGATTTGACTGATGGGGGACGGGATGAGAGTAATGTTGGATATAATCACTGCCCACAAAAGTGTTCCCAAGAGATTGAAGGCCTGAAGAAGAATATCACCGAACTTTTTGCGGCCTATAATAAACTTCAGTCCCAATTGGAACACCTCAACCAACACATGACTTTCCACGAGAAGGCACTCAAACATATTGCCGTTTGGGGTCACAGACGAAACGGTCATCACCACAACGATAATCCTGTGGATGAAGATAATCAGGACAACTCTGGTCGGAATGATAGTGCTCTCAACGAAGAACAAAATATAAATCAAAGTCATATGAGGGGACAATCAGGTCATCACAACCATTTGCATCACCAGCACGACCGCAATCATCACCATCACCACAACCATCGACCCCATCATAGCCATAATCATGGCTCCAACTCTCCTTGCAGTCAATGTCCTCCCCATGGAGGCGGACCACCTCATGGACCTCCTCATAGACCCCCACATGGAGTGGGTGAAGAGGTGAGTGAAAGTCAACCCCAACCACAACCGAGTGATAATCAAAATCAAGAGACGAATAATAAAACCAAAGATAAAGACAAAGATAATTCTGAAGAGAATTCATCAGATGAGTCAAAGACGTCGGAGACAACAGTTGAACCCAATTCTGAGCTTAAAAACAACGAAAGCATTGCCTTAAATGATTCGCAGACAAAACCATCGGAAAAGAAGTACAAAAAGAAAAACCACTTTTCAAAGCAATCGGTTGAGGAACAGCTCTACTTCCAATCAATGCACTCAGAATTCAAGGATTGGTTTAATAATATGTTGGATGACATCCATCACAGTCACGAGAGAGTCGATCGATCAGACAATGGCTTCAAAGTTCAGAGACGTTTGGGTCAGTCGGCTATCGATGAGATGGAAAATGCGCTCAATTCTGAAGACCTGATATTTGCGACCTGTAGTGTCAAACCCAACCGACACATCGCTCTTCTTAATCAACAGGAAGTAGAAGGAACTATCAATCTGTGGCAACTCAAGCATAGCAGGGGTCCCCTCCATATGCACATCAAACTCAAGGGATTCAAAGTTAGTAATCACATGAATGGTCACCACAACCACAATCACCAGAACTCAAAAGTAAGAGACAAAAGGGAATCGATTCTAATGCCTGTTGAGGTCGAACCTGAAGAAACGGCACAACCAATTGGTGCGTCCCATAGCCACGGCTTTCACGTACATGAGTTCGGAAATCTATCGCGCGGTTGTCAGTCAGTGGGCAGTCACTACAATCCATTAAACTTAGCTCATGGCGGCCCCTATGATGTGATCCGACACGTCGGCGATTTGGGTAACATTCGGTGCGACAGAAACGGAGAAATTGACTCTGAGTTCAGTTATACTCAGATCTCACTCTCGGGAATACATAGTATAATAAACAGATCTCTTGTCGTAAGTATTCTCCAGACATAACAGGCTTTCCTTTTTGAATATTTTATTCAAATTTGTTGTAAAAATTATCATTAAATCAGATCCACAGCAATATCGACGATTACGGTCGTAATAAAGACAGTCCTTCGTCAGTACAGACGGGCAGCTCTGGCGTTAGAATCGCCTGTTGTGTCGTCGAAGAAGTAAAACAATTACCCAAAGAAGAAGACTCGAAGAGCAAAATCGGATCAGTTGCCAGACCTGTGGTCACATCCAAGAGAAGAAGGGACACATCGCAGCCTAGATTTGTAAACAGGAATCGTTACGAGGAGTCAACCCTCAGTGAAATCCTAAAAAAGGTCGAGAACTATGAGAACCGTCAGAATTACAAGAAGTTTGACTTCAATTGAGTCCAGAATTTCATGAATAAAACGCATTTTATATAATCAAAAGTCGGAAAATCGGATCCGACGGCCATTTCTTCGGTAAATTCAATACAAATCACAAAAGAAAACTCATTTAAGTCATTCATTGATAGAATATTTTTGTGAAAATTATTTATTTTATTTGAAAATCAAATCAAAACCAAAAAAAAGTTAACTTTCGTTAAAAACTAATAAAAAACTACAAATCATTTGATATAAGAATCGTTTGTTTTTTGATCAAAATTATACTTTTATTTTAATATCAATCGGAAAATGAATGAACAGTCGATCAAATGTCGGGCAAAGAGTCTGTTAATAATGAATACAAAGAGTGAGTCATCAAAAAAATCTATCGAAAAATATATAATAGAATAATAAATGAGAGACAAAACGATAAAATAATTGATCAAAACATTGAAATATATTTTCTTAGTTTCGAAAAAAACAGATTAAAAGTCATTTAATTACCAAAAAAAGTGTCTGAAATAAGAAGTAATGAAACACATATTGAGAGTCGAATTATAGACAAGAATTCAGATAAAATTGTTTTGAAATTTGTTTTGCGTTTTTAGACGTAAAATGTTTTGTCAATCAATTAATGAGAAGAAAACACTTTTCAATATATTATTAATAATAAAATGAAAGCCAAATGTTTTTATGGATTATAATATCAGCGGAAATGATGACATCGAGAGTGTGCCCACAGGACAGGGTATAGACAGTGACCAGTCTTCTAGAATCGGGACCGGATATAGACGGCCGCCACGTCGTGTTCACTGTAACCCAAATGCTTCGCGTGTTTGAACACCTCATTAGTGGAGGCCGTTATCGGGATCGGATGTTCGTAGGCTTCGGCCAACTGTAGGGCCAAACGCATGTCTTTTTGCATATGCGTTAACGGCATCTCTGTTGCGAACCCGCCGTCAATCATAGCCTTTCCCTTTGATATCAGTGTTTGACAGTTAAGTGGAGACAGCGATAGGACTTCCAATAAATCTTTTTGTGATAAACCGGTTCTGTCGGCCAAAGCCATGCTCTCCGCCAGAGATCCGATTAGGTTTCCGTTAAGCATAGAGACAACCAAATTCATTTTGGAGGCGTCGCCCACCTGTCCGCCCAAATAGAAGGCGTGTTTACTGATCGCTTGGAAACACGAATTGCATTCGTCGAACAGCGACTTATCTCCGGCCACTATAAGCGTCAGATTTCCCTCTTCTGCCTGAAGTTTGCCGCTCCCGATGAGCGGTGCCTCAAGATATCGTCCCCCGCGGGCCAGAATAGCCTCCGATATATCATTACTGGTGTCGGCGTCTATTGTCGTCATTTCGACGTAACCTTTGGTCGAACGTATTTCGGCTAAAATACCACAATTACCGAACACTATCTCTTTGACGGCGTGCGGATCAGCCAAACACGAGAAGATAATGTCAGAGGCGGCCACAACGTCGGCCGGAGTCGTCGCTTTGACGGCACCCGCCTTAACGAAGTCTTTGCATTTACTGGGAGTTCTGTTCCAAATGGTCACCGAATGGCCAGAATTTAGAAGATTCTTAAGCAATCGCTGTCCCATAAGACCCAAACCAATGAATCCAAACTTAAGACTTGAGGGCCGTATTGTCTTAGCCTTTGCGGAGATGGCTTTCATATCCACTTCCGACTGATCGTTAGATCCGGTGTTGTTTGAGTCCAACAGGTATTGTGAGGTTCGGGCCAACAGTTTACGGGCCGCCGACTTTTCTGGTGATTTGTTTGTCACGGACTGGGAATTCGCGTTCTCTTCAGTTGAGGCCGTTTTTGCGCGTTTTGTCGGAGGAAGGGGTTTGTCTGCCTCTTCTTCATTGGTGGTGACCGGAGTCGTGGCTTTTGCTTTACCGGCCTTTGATTTGAAGGGCGTTCTGCTGTAATCCCGTTGAGTGCTCGTCGGGACGGCCGGCGTCGAGTTGGCCGGAGTGCTGACCTTCTCTTCGGCCGCACTTTTATTACCCGTAAAAATGGTAGCGATTTCTTCGTCGATCGATGGAAGGTTTGAACCTAAATATAGAGACAATTAAGACATTAGTCACTGAATTTGGTCCCAAAAGTGTATAAAAAATATGATCAAAAGACAGAAACCAAAGGACAATAAGAACTAAAAAACGGGACAAAAGGCGACAAAAACTGTTCGACTGTTTGTGCAGTCATTTGACAGAAATGCAAACCTTTATTGTCGTCACTATTGGTTCCAGTATTGTCTTTGTCTGCACTTTTATCAGTGGAAACAGTGTTGACATTAGTATTAGTGGACAACAAACCGATACCTGTGTTAGGGGTGGCTCCGGTGTCACCCGTTTTGATGAACTCTTCGATCTTCTCGATGGCCTCTTTGAAGGCATGACTTTTGTTTAGTTTACAGTTTTGTTCTTTGAATTCGACGTATGGTTTGATGGCGTCCTCTTGGATCCAACCGAAGTTGTTTGAGCCGAAGAAGTACACGCATTGTATGGACTTCTGTCTCAGATTTCCGGGCGGTTTCGGTGACCTCAGGTTTGTTTGTGATCCGTCGACGATCTTTCCCGGCCATGGACTGAACCCTTTCATCTTCGCCCAAACGAGGTCTCCGATCGCGAACTTCGGACCAGAACTGGAGGACATTGTCGTTAGAATAGAGTCAGCGATCGGTCACCAATTAATTGACTGAATCGACGCTTAATTTAAAGCCTTTTATACTATTTTACGGCTAATAACCGCTGTTTTGATGTTTTGGCGGAACAATAGATTTGATGCAAAACCAAAATGGATGACAAGAAAGTGCCGCCGTTTACAACCGGTTGGTCTATAAGTACGGTAATGACGTCTATTATTACAACCATATCATAGTTTACTGATATTTCGTTAATATCTTGGATAATTAGGTAATATTTACTCGTATTTTGATGTGGAATAATATGTCAGATCATAGATAATTGATTTATTTTTATCTATGATGGTAGATTGGAATTACCATGGTTAAAATTTATCCACAATATGGACGTTATTGACATCCATTTTTGTGTGTTTTAAAAACGTCGAGTTTTGGGTCAAATAAGAGAAACCTATTATTTGTGTTATGCGCTTAAGTGTCAGTTAACCGGTTTTTGCGAATACACTCAGCCTTTGATTACTATTATTGAAAGTTGTTTATTGTGTTATCTGCGGAACAATAGTTGTGTTGTTTATGCGTTTCTTTGGTATATCTGTCACGTCATCGCTTTACCCAATTTTATCGATAAAAACACCATTTCTTTGCTTTTATTTTCAAATATCGTGTTTTCAATCAATTCATTCAAATAAGACTCAGAATGAGTTCAAAACAGTAATTCTGATCAAATAAATGGCAAAATGTGGACAATTAGGGAATAAATCAAAGATATCATATCATGCGAATCGCATTGGTTTTGGGTACAAATGGGCGGAGCCTTTCGTTTCGCACTAATTTATAGTTCAATTACATAACAAAATACAGTAAAACTCAGGTTATATAACACGATAGATATCTATTAAAATTGTTGCTCAATTGTCAGATATCCTAGATACAATTATTCAGCTAATTAGTCAGGGTTTATATCAAGCACAAATTGATTCTTCAGAACAAATACAGTTGAGTAACATGGTAGTTTTTGAATTAATGAAAAACAGGATTTCCTGTATTCTATTTGTTTGTAAACTTGAGGGCAGAAAAAGTTTGAAAATTGAGTGAACAAACTCTATCTCTTCTGGGATTACATAATCTTGTTATTTATTGAGTAAACATTGTTTTGGTTTATCTTTTCATTTATTGATTTTATTTTTTCGGTCATTTGATAGTCTTTTTATGTAAATAACAATGAGTTCGGAAACTAAGACATGTCTTCCCATTATTTCATGGGTTCAGAAGATAGCCGTTTATGAGACAAAAAGCGTGAGTCTTTGACTGCTTTTCTTAAGACATTTGACTCATTGGTTATCTTTTGATTGACTTCTTTTCAGACAATTTATATAATCGGTTCGAACAACACTCAGACCAGGTTTCGGGTCCTGAAAATCGATAGAACAGATCCCAGAGAACTGATGGTAATCGATGACAGACTCGAGTACACCCATCAGGACATCAATCAGATCTTAAAGAGTATTCCCGGGGCTAACAAACCTGTAAAGTCTGGTCAGTCGGGTCCCAACCGAACCACATCTGCGTTCGGAATCGTGGGATTCATCCGATTCTTAGAAGGATTTTATCTTATTTTGATAACAAAGCGGCGAAGAGTCGCACAATTGGGTCACCACTCCATCTATAAGATAGAGGACACACATATGATATACATTCCGAGCGAAACCGACAAAACCAGTGATGAGCTCAAGTACTATAAGATGTTCCAAAACGTGGACCTGTCCTCCAACTTCTACTTCAGTTATTCATATGATTTGAGTCATTCATTGCAATACAATTTGAGTGAAACTGTTCTCAAAAGCCATAACAATGATAGTGAAGAACCTTCCGAAGAGCACACCATTTGGGAGACCAATACTCCCATTGAAAGTGAGGACAAAACTGAGT
Organism: Minunthozetes semirufus; assembly: GCA_034699985.1. Lineage (NCBI taxonomy): Eukaryota > Metazoa > Arthropoda > Arachnida > Sarcoptiformes > Punctoribatidae > Minunthozetes > Minunthozetes semirufus. Next base: position 13,815 of record JAQIXD010000145.1, read on the forward strand.
GCCATTCGGGAGGCGTCAGAACTAAACCTAATTTTAAGTTCGTTTGGAACCAGTATTTGTTACAATGGGTTGACTTACATCCGGATTGGATTCTCCACATCTGTCACGGGTTTGTCGCTCAGACCAATATCAGTATTTTCGGGCGACCCATCCATTTGACACTAATAGCCAAACGGTCGCAGAAGTTCGCCGGCACTCGATTTCTGAAAAGAGGGGCCAACTGTGAGGGCGATGTCGCTAATGAAGTGATAACCGAACAGATAGTAACCAACGCCAGTGTCTCGTCTTTCACTCACGGCTTCTACACTTCATTCGTTCAAATGAGAGGTTCTATACCTTCGTATTGGTCTCAAGACATCTCCAAAATGGTTCCGAAGCCGACCATTCAGTTGGATATTGTGGACCCGTTCTATGAAGTGGCCGGTCGTCACTTCAACCAATTGCTCCACACTTATGGTTCGCCAGTAATTGTATTAAACTTAGTGAAGCGCCGGGAGAACAAACCCCACGAAAGCGTTCTGAGCAATGAGTTTATGTCTTGTGTCTCATATCTAAACCAATTTCTTCCTCCTCGACATCAAATCGATTACATCGGGTTCGATATGGCGCGGGTTAACAAACTGAAGGACGCGAATGTGATGACCCGTTTGGCAGAGATAGCCTATTATACCCTCAAACAGACCGGGATTTTCCAAAGCAAAAGCACTTGCCTTAACCAACACCCGGCGCCCAACAGCTCTTACATCGAACGCGACAAACGCACGTTAGGAGGTCTTCGTCTGAGTTCGGGTCGTATTCATCAGACAGGGATAGTTCGCGTCAATTGCGTGGACTGTTTGGACCGCACAAACACAGCTCAGTTCGCTTTAGGCAAAGTAGCGCTCGCTTTCCAGTTGTATTCACTCGGAATACTTCCTAAACCTGAGCTCGAGTTTGAGTCGGACACAGTCCGGATGCTGGAAGAGCTCTATGAAGATCACGGCGACACTCTTGCCCTACAATATGGCGGATCACAACTCGTCCATCGAATCAAAACCTACCGAAAAATAGCTCCGCTTTCGTCTCACTCTCGCGATATAATGCAAACCCTTTCCCGTTATTACAGTAACGCCTTCTCTGACGCAGAGAAACAAAATGTTATGAATCTATTCCTCGGAGTTTTCAAAGCAGCCAAAGGAGCGCCCATTTGGGACATGTATACAGACTTTTACCTTCACAACACTTTAGCCGCCGGAAAGCTATTTGTGAAGTGCGAGAGCAGGCACTACACAAAATGGTGGAGCGATCAGACCGTCAGATGTTTGCCACGATCTGCTCTCGAAGTACATAAAGGAAGTCCTAATTCAGTGATCTGTTTGACAAAAGAGACGTCCAGTCAGGACGAGCGCATCGATGCCTATTACGAACAGTACCGGCCCTACGAGTTGACTGTCTTTTCAGACACCCTTTCCTTTCATATTCCCAACAGTTGTAAAGATTTTATGCCAAACTTTACCGCAGATTACAGTCCTTTTAGTGTCCGCTTCAGACCCGGCAAACGGCGGGAATCGTTAATGGGTTCCTCAGGTTCTAAGATTCCGCCCCCAAACCCGTCAGTGTCTGGTCGGGCCTCTACTTCAAGTACTAGTAGTGAAATAGAGAGCGATTCAGAAGATGGGGACGACTCCGACGAATTCGTCAAATTTGATGACAACTCTGAAACTGAAGACTCGTCGCAAACCTATAGTCACAGTTCACCCCACCGTTCCTTAGATATGGGATTGATTTCAACAAAAAGATACGGTTCTCTCATAAGAAGACCCCAACAAAAGGCAATAGAATTATACAATAATTATATAACAATCGGAAGGAATGCCGGAGAGATCAGGGAATCCGATGAAAACAAATCACACAAAATATTAGTCAATTCGAACGAATACAGCGACACCTCCTTCGAGGTTAAGCCCCCAAAAGTGTCAAAAACCAGTTTAGATGTCTATAAGAATTACATACGTATGGGGAAAGTCGGGTTCACTAAGATATCGGACGACTCATTAAAAGTCTATTTAAATTACATTCAAAATCGAGACAAAGTCGGAGACACTTCCAATGGATTTTCAACACTAAGTCAGCACAGACTGTGATTATTGACAATTGTTTTAGTATTTTATATAATTTTATTATTAATTTATAGATTTATATAATTCTCAGAATCAATGAAATCAATGAAAACAATAAAAATGACAAATAATTGGCAAATAATTAGAGAAATAAAAAGTTATGATTCATTTTATTGCTTAATGGGAGTCATATAATGAAAGGTAAATACCATTAATAATAGAAAATTTTGTATAAAAACGAAATCTTTTTGGTTTTTAATCAACAAAATAGCTCTCAGTAGTGGTGATGGAAGGGCTGACCGGCTCTTAATCTCCTCTATTATTAATTGTTTGATCAACTCTTTGATGAATTTGGTTTAACTTTAGAGAAAAGTATCAAATAATAGATTAATTCAATCAATAATTCAATTGAAATGAAAAATAGAAAATACATTTGAAAATACTATACAAACAAACAAATACTCATTAAATATAAATAATTAATAATTAATTCTTTAAATATCCTCTTTTCCTACGGCGACGCTTCTGTCGGTCCGGATCTGTGATTATTCTGGATGTCCTATATATGCGAACCGGCGACCGCCTCCTCTGCGTGAGCGTCGCTTTTCCTGTCTCTTCGAGATTCTCGTCGGCGTAGTCCTCGTCTATTGGATTGTTATCGGAATCACTTCTTTTCTCCAGAGAATCAGGCGATTCTTCCTCTGTGTCTGTTTCCGGTAGCGCTTCGGTGATGTCGTCAGCCTCAAGAGCACCGCTCCTCTTAATAGTTCCCTCCTGTCCAGCATTAGTTCCGCTCAATCTCTTTGATTCCCAGTTGTGGTCATAGATATTCTCATTGAGACCATAATGAGTGGCACTGTCTCCACACTAACACACAAAATAAATATTATTTTTAGACACAATGGGCTATAAATCTGATAAATGATAACTGATGTTAAGATAGGACTAACCTGAACATTGTGCCACCAGTCACAAACAAATAATTGCTGATTAAACATAGTTCCATTTGGACACAAGAATGAGTTTTTACGGCCACCGGTTTGGCAAATATGGAAAACCTATAGAGATGGGTATCTCATGAAATGAATACTAATTGAAATTCAGTGTCAGAATAGCGGGTGATTTAGAGCCTTTCCGTTTCGTGGCATAGAGTTATCCATCAAAATTACATCTGATTTAATGGATATTATGTAGATTTTTGGTTATGTCTTATGTTTCATCTGAAAATTCGTGTTTTAATGAACTCCGGCTCTGACTCCAAACCATTTGATGTGAGAAATATTTTAGTCATAAAAACAAAGAACTCATTCTTCGGAATGAATTTAATTTAATAATTGAAAGCAATTTGATATCAAAATAACTATCATTTGGCGAAAGCAGAGCTAAGAGTGAGAGAGAGTCCGAAAGTGGTTATAATTATATGTATTTCTCTTTGAAATTACTTTCAGGACATTAATTGAATTTACTTCTTCAAGACCTACTTATTTGAGGAATAATTAAGTCTCTGAACAAAAAAAAAATTGGATCTCCGTTCAGATCCCAAAACGCATTTCATATGCAGTTTTCCAGAAATTAGATTAAGTGGTGGACAGGGAGTTGAAAGACGTGTTTAGATAATTGCTAACAACATGTAATCTTTAGCAACAACTCAATCCTATCTATTATCTATTCTATTACCTATTCTATTACCTAGTCCATAATTATTTTATTAGTTTCACACTCATTTTAATAGCGAAAGTATTGCCAATTAAACGGTTCACTGACTAAAGGGAAAGACATGAAAGTGTGAGGAAAACCATTAACAGTATTAAGACATAACTCTTAATATCTCACAACTAATGAATGAAAGAGCGAAGACATCAATGAAAGCAAAAAACACTCTCGAAGTTGTTTTTTTGTTTGGAAACACTTCTTGAATGTCTTGTAAACCCTTTATATCCTATATTTGATTGATAAGAGTTCTGATAAAATCATTTCTGGAAAGCAATGCAAACATAAGAAGAGAAATAAAAGTCAATTGTATTCCAAACTTGAGTTAAATAATAGAGGAATCAGTTTTGGGCTATAATTAAGTTCTTATGAGAGAAAGGGATTCCGTTTTTTATAAACAAAGGAAAGGATAGGAACTGGTTTTGTCATACTTGACACTGTGTCTCGACGTCTGCGTAATAGCCGGGCCACTCGTGAGTTCTGCAGTCGAAGGCGGTTCTGGGAATCACCGCGAATGTTGGATAGTCTGTTCCGGGAACGCCAGGCAGAGCGTCTTCGAGTCGGCCACTGTGCTCTTCTTCTTCCTCACGGGCTGACTGTCGGGCGAATTTCTCTTCGTCTACAAGTGGTTGAGGTATAGGCGCCTCTTCCACTCTTTCTGGGAGCTGTTCGTCTTCGAACTCTTCCTCTCCTATCAGAGGCTGTGGTTGTGGTAATGGTTCCGCTTCATCTACATTATCTTCACCAGAAAACTCATTATTGTTGTCTTCATTCTCTACATAGTCTAACGTTTCGCTGTCGACCCAACTGCCCATTCGGTGCTGTTTCTTATTTGGCGACAAAGTATTACTGGAATCAATTGCTGTGCTCTTAGTTCCAAAAGATTTTGGTCGACTTGTGGTAAATGTATTCAAAGCGTTGTTCGGCTTATTTGTTACAGAAGTCGTTGTTTGAGGTCGAGTTGTGTCTTGATTTCGATATGTGGTGTACTCAACACCAGCTCTCATAGTAGTTGGTCTTAATGTAGTTCTAATGGCAGTTCTAATTGTAGGTCTTGTAGTAGTTCTTGTGGTAGTTCTTGTAGAAGGAGGCCTAGTAGTGGTGGTATCATCGAAGTCATCATCAAAATCATCGACAAAATCATCTGCTTCTTCTTCTTCACTGGAACTTTTGCTCTCATTGTCTTCGTTCACATTATTCTGTAGTTTTTGGTTCTTCTGATCTCCTGAATGGTTAACGGATGAACGCCATCCAAACTTTGGCAGAGGTGCTGAAGGAGTGGTCGAAGACTTTGGCTTTTCTGCAACAGTTCTAAAATCATTGGCAATAGGTTTGGCTGTATTTGTGATTCCCAATGGTTTTGCGGGAGTAGTCTGAGCGACAGAATTGAATTTAGGCTTATGAATAGTTATCGTATTCAGTGGTTTAGTGGACGGAATCGATGAAAATTTATTTGTCGTCTGTTTTTCAGACTTCTGTCCATTACTTCTCGTTATATCACTGCCAGTAGTGGTGAAAGTACTGCCCGACCCTCTCGTGAAGGTATTCATGGCATTACTGACATATCCGTTGCCATTATTAAAGTTATTGTTATTATTATTATTATTATTATTACTAAAAGAGTTGCCGTTATTATAGTTATTGCCATTACTTCTGCCGTTATTTCTATTGAAAGCACTTCCATTGTTACCATTACTTCTGGTAAAACTCAGTGTATTCCCATTATTTCCATTAGTTCTTGAGTTACCATTATTAGCACCATTATTACCACCAATATTACCACCAGAAGTGTCCACTCCTTCCATAGTACCGAATATTTGTTTGGCCAGATTATCGAGTCTTTCCTTATCCTTTCGTTTGGAGTCTTCGTCCTGAAAGTTAAGGTTTAGGATACGATCGGATCGATCAGACTTTGGCTGCTTTGAAGAAGTTGAAGAAGTGGTCACTTTTGGTTTATTACTAGAGTTTATGTTTGAATTTGTGTTTCGATTATTATTATTATTATTATTATTGCGACCACTACTGAAGGAATCACCCCATGAGTCACCTCTACTCCAAGGTCGGGACATTTTTTCTCGGGGTAGTTCATCGCCGAATCTATTTCTGGCCGGACCCTCATCTATAGAACTGGTACTATCTCTAAACACATGTCGCACAGGAGCGTCATCATCCCACTCGGTTTCCCTGAACCGTTCCCTCACGGGTTTGCCGTCCTTCCAAGTGTTGTCGAAATCCCGTCGACGGGCATAACTTTTCTCCCAATTCCTGCTCCGGGTATTAGTTTCCTCATCAAAGACAGATCCCTGTCTTTTCATGAAAGTGCTTTTAGCACTTTGAGTGGTAGGCTTTGGAGTTGGCTTCGAGTCAATTGTAGTCCAGGTCTTCCTCTGCCTCGTCTCTGACGCCACTCCAGTTATGTTATGCCACTGAAAAGCAAATCACACCAAACGCTCGAATATTTACAAACAATTTGAAGTAATTTAACTAAAAATTCATAAAATGAGTGAAAAAACTAACCCATTGTTCATCAGTTTTAGGATTACAAAAGATGTATTCACTGAATAGGACTGTGCAGAGAATCACTGCAAACGAGGAGCTTAGTTGCATCCTCTCCAATGTTGAGTGATTGCCTATGGACAGGTAATTTGTGATAATCGGTCAATTTATTGATTTAATCGATCAAATTAAAGTGAAATAAATAATATATTAGTGAAACTGAATGATCACGACTTCTATCAATCAATTATTTATAATAAGATTTTTCTAAAGAATTGGAGAAACTCTTGGAATTGGATTCACTTAAAGACAATTAAAGACACCTCTGGAATGGGGCATACATTAGGAAAGACTTACAATTTTGGCGAAATTTATTCTTAACTTCAGATTTTTGGCAATAATTTTGATGTCAAGTGAAAGTGTTAATCAAAATCCATCACATTTTTCCACATTTGTTGGGAAAATAGTTTTCTCTGAATCACAAGAATTCACATTAAAATCAAATATTTTGCTTCACTTGTGATAAGTCGTATCAAACGTTATGTAAATCACATTCAAATGCATTCATAACTTTAGGCCAAAGGAAAGGCTTTTACATAACAGACGAAGACATTAAGCGAAAGAAAAGAAGAGTTAAACAGAATGTAGTTTAAGATGAAATGAAATACTTTTTTCTTTTGCAATTTGCAAAGCGATAGGACTGGCTATTAAGCTAACTGTTTGGTGAACAAGGAATGGGCTCTATTCAGGTCAGTAATGCATTGTAATTAAAATCTATGGAAACATTAGAACAACAGCACAGGTATGCAATGAAGAGCTATACATATTCGCACGACAATTAACTGACGACTCGAGTCGTCTTTAATACATAACTATGAGAAGTCAGTCCTACGACAGGCAGTGGATGAGATGAGGCACTGGTTTTTGCTTTTTCTCAGAGTTCACTCGTTTTCCGGGGTTTGTTAATTGTGGCCATACTTATAGGGCAATAGCACTGACATAAGACTCAACAGCGCTATTCTTCTTCTTTTGTCTGTCCGCTAATACACTCTCATTGAGAGTCTGGGCAGCCCTCCCATCCCATTCACTCGACTACTACTACTAATGTATTCAAGTTTAGTGTATAACCAATTTTTTTGTCAAACAAATGATTCAAATTATTCTTGTTTTTCATTTAATTCTCATTTGATTACGATTTTTGCATTCATAACAACATTTAATATAACAATTATGAGTCGGAGTCGAATGAACTCCATTTCTATTGAATTAGGCTTTAATTAAAGTGATTTAAGTGTTGACTTTGTAGATAAACTTAGTAACTCTTCTTCTATGTCATGACATTATTAAGAATCAATTTTCCTCTCAATTCTATAAATCTCTTTATAAATGAGTTTTCACTTATAAAAGACTGTTTGACTCCTAATTCTCAATACATTCAGAGCTTAATTCGTAACTATTGTTAAGAGTCTCTCCAATGAAGACATTATTTCGAGAAATTATTTTAAAACCTTTTGAAGAATGAAATCAAATTGAAAAACAGTATTCAAATAAACTGATTATAGAGTTTAGTATTCATATAAAAAAGATTTTCGACTTCTTATGAAGTGCTCTTTGCATGCGATCAAACGTTTCTATTAAAAAAAGAGAGGTATGTCCTTAATGTCTTCACTTACATTGTATTCATCAGAAGCTATCATTAAAAAGTGTGAACATTAATAACTAAATTGAATTCATAGTCAGAATAATAGGAAAACATTAATATTTGGAAAAAAAAGTTATTTGAAAAAAGTTTTGAATGAAATTTGGGAACTCATAAGAGATGACACAAAAAAATGACTGAAAAACTTAACTAAAAGATAAAAACTGAGAAATTTTTCGACAAAAAAACAAAACAAAGAGTAGTTTAGAGTCAGTCTTACCTGCGATACAAAGTCTATTGAATTAAAAAACTTTCACTTTTTTTATTCACTTCTCGTTTGTGTTGTTTTGATTTGAATTCGTATCCGAAATGATATTAGATTTGAGAAGAGATGATATGACACACATCGGACTCACAGCACATTACACCTCATTTGCCGATTTCGTGCCCAAACTCCACGAAATGTATATATTTCTCTGTAATCAAAGAAAACACAATAAGAATAATAAGAGAACCGCTTTTCGCAATGTTTTCTTCACTGGTAGTTCATATAACTAACACAATGGTCAATACTGTTATGTCTGGCCAATACTGTTATGCCAGTGCCAGAGGTCTAAAGTTTTAGCGCACAACTGTTTAGTGTCATCAACTCCTTTCTTCTAAATCACTCTCTTCGAGCACTTGTTCTTTATATACCATTAAAACACTTGTACTTAAACTTATTATATGTTTTATAACTCCGGCTATCATTTGCCACTCCAGTTAATCCCCTGTTTTGGATGCCGTCAGTCCTCTTCTCTTCGAAAATGGGAGGCGGCTTTCAGACGGCTTTCATCAGAGAAACTCTTTTTCTCAACAGATCCGCTCTTTTTCTGCGCCTAATCTCTGTTTTTGGTGCATTTGATGCTCCACTTTGTTATGCGTTTTATTTTTATCATATTTTTAACGTAATATTTAATAATTGGAGTCTTATAGCAGTTGAGAAATACTAGAAAATTGAAAAAAATAAGAGCCTGAGGGGAAGCATCCACTGTAGTCCGCTTTCACTGGTTATACCAGTGTTTTTCGATACGAAATGATCGCAAGTATTTACTCTTATTTTAATAGAAGGGATGAAACTTCCGCCCAAAAGCGGATACAATGAGATTTTCGGTATGGGCTCACGTTTGCTCCACTTACCTGTGCATTACTATCCCTGGTGTGCTATAGATTGCTAGTTGAGAGATGCTAGAGGCAAATAGAGGCAAATAGAGGGGAACTACTATTAAATTTTATGTGTATTTCTCAAAATTGAGACGAAATCAAGAACTTAATGATAGGGTTTGTGCCACAGATTTCATGTCTATTTCTAATTGATTTTGGTTTCTCTTTATTGTAGTCTTTCTTAACTATAATTCACTTAATATCAGTTGAAAAATGTGCTCAAAATCTAATAGATTTTCAGGAATTCCAAGCCTTTCGTGAATTCCGTGAATTGAAAACCGAGTTATTCTATAATTGTTTGCGGCTTTTGATTAATTTGTGAATTCTTCTGAACTAAATCTTTGTCACAATTGAGTCTCTGAGTGAAGTCAGTTCTTTGACGTATGTCTACCGGTGTTTAAACGTGTGAATCAATTATCTGAATCAATTAAAAATGTTTTGTTAAGCAGATATTATTTAATGTCTAATGTAATTAATGTCTAATTATCAGATGCTTTTCCACCGGTACTCCTCTTTAGAACAATTGTCTTAGCATTTCTTCAGTGGTTTTGAAAGTAGAGAAAAGATTTTTATATAAAATTACACCAAATTATTGATAACTCGAAAGTATGTCTGAAAGTAATTGTACCCGAATTAAGGCACTATCAGTCGATGATCTCATGTCTGGACTAAATGGCAAACAATTCCTCTAAAATTGATTTTAAATTTTCAAAAACGCAGTGAAATTGAAATATAATTGAGAAGAGAATTAGAAGAGAATTCATAAACAATTAGCGAAAACATTTTGCAAAACAATTTTCTTGTTTGAAACGCATTCTGAATGCAATGCAATGCATGAGAAAACAATTTGCAATAAATGATAGACAAAACCAAATGTTTACTCCGAATCCAATTCAAAGAGAATATCAATTTTCCGGAACAAATTCAGGCAAATAAAGAGGGCGAACCCATCATTTTGTGTGTGGTGTTGAAAAACAAAATCTCTAAATGACCATCACCATAGTCCATCACAATTGTCTTAATCTCTTTAGTTTTTTATATAGGTTTACACATTTTTAATAAATAATGTATACCTTCTCATAACGTAAATGGAGACAAACCGACTCATTATGACAATTATTATTAATTTATTAATCGTATAATTTTTTCTTGGTGTGATCTAGATTAATTCGAAACTTAATGTTCCTTAATGAAATTATTCCAAAAGTTTACTTAAAATTATTCAAATATAAAATGAGCTAGACAATCCAGATAGAATCAATCTTGTTTTGTGAGTTGTTGAAAAAAACACATTCATCTGCCAGTCATTTGATTACCATTGAATAGAATGATACAGTTGTTTATCAGTTGATCCAAGATGATCACCTGATATTGATTGAAACAAAGAAGAAGAGAACTTTTAGTTAATGGTTTGCAACAGTTGTTATGCAAATGTATTTTATGACTAATTATTCGGAATAAATTCAAAATTATTTACTCTGTTATCAGTTATCTTGATTTGCAGTAGAGTTCAGATGGTTTGCTTTCTTAGTTTTCAGATGATTTTAAGCGCTAATTATCTAATTATTGGTCTGAACTTATATAATCTATAATCTATGACAATTGAAACACTACTCTAATGCATAAATCTTGTGCTCAACTCTTTTGTGTCTGATTTTGATCTCAATTTTGAGGAAAAAGTGCGAAAATTCACTCATTTTTTGTGATAAATGATTAAACGGAGAATTAAATTAATTAATTGCGAGACTAAACATGCAATTATTGGATTATCATCGATGGCTTTGGTCATGATTTGGATGCGAAATGAGTTCAAAGTTTATTATTTAAATAAAAACCCAAATTTCCATTAGAGAAGAGAAAGTTAATGAAAGCCCAGTATTGAAATGCAGTGTTTGTTATGTATCGGTATATCAATCAAAACAGTTTACAATAGATTCGTAAGAATTTAATCGGAATTTAAGGCAATAAAACGTGAATCAAGAGATCAGATAAGAGATGTTTGCAATAGTTATCCACAAACTATTGGTTGGCCTTCAATGTAAGCCACAGAAGAAGAATGGTTTCGTTTATACCACGATCTGGTATTACATAAACGGACTGTCGATCGCTAGATATACTAAATATTTGTTTTTACGCTAAATTCATATCCAAATTGAATGCTGTATTCAATAGAAGAGTCTCTGAATCATCAAATAATGAGAAATTTGTGTCAAAATTATTATTAATATTTGTTTTTTGTTTTAACACAGAATTCTAGAAATCATATCAAATCCCAAATAAGTTTTTCAAATGGATTTCGTATTAATATTTGTATATCAGTAACGCCTGTCTCACAGTTTAATTCAAAACATGACGGATCAAACAACAAGTAAATTAAAGATGAGTTTCACCCGAAACAAATTCTAACAAAACCAGAGCTAAACGTTTAAAAATACATTTATTCAAACAAATCTTATTTTTGTTTTCGCTTTCTCTGATACGAGTCTTAACTCTTAAGGAAAATTTAATTTTATTCAATAGAGGAGTAATTACTTAAATAATACAATTAGCGGATAACTACGAGGAAACTTGTCGAGATGAATTCAAAATCAATTTTCCAGATCCTTATTTGATAAGGGATTTGATGTTTGACAAGAACAAAATTTATTGCACCCCTCCCTTATCAGGTATTTAATCAATTTCCTCGATAATAATACCAGGAGAAGGGAAAGGGTTCTTTTGATTAAGCTTTTAATACAAAAGATTTGACGATCTCTTCCATAATTGTATGAAAAGATGTGAACTTAATTTGAATATTGTTTTTATGCAAAACTGGTATCCAATTAATAGAAAGAATGGTCTCTTGAAGGACTTCCTGCTGTGTTTCTGCACAAAAGATATCAAAAGTGAATCCAAGAGTTAATGCTATAAATGTTTACTTTGTTTTTGTGATGAATTCAAAGCAAAAATTATACTCTAATTGCATAAGAATAGAGATTTTGTTCAACGATTGCCCGCATTATAAGTATTGTAACTCTTATTCACAAAATCTTTATTTTATTGTAAAAATGATTACTTAATGACGAGTTCTTCACATCAAATACGAAGCACAAGCCATCCGACAATGGATTTCAAAAACAAGTTTCTTCTTCTTGAGTCCAATGGAAATGTTTTGATAGAAAAAATTGATATACTTTTCGAGTGATATTACGAATTAACTGCTTTTGTATTAATGCTTTTGTTTTGAAATTAATAGCGATATAAAAGTAAAGGCCATTAATTTGACTCAAACAGAATGATATCTTAATTTATTATAACTGGAAATTATAATTGACATCTCTGTGAGAGAATACCTGTGCTCTGTATTGTGATGTTAGCTCTACATACAGTCAGCTCAACCCAATTGCATACTTCCCCTCAGACTTAATATTATTGCTCAGACTTTGATATTGTTTTAAAGGATCCCTTTTTTTCTCAATTTTTGTTTATCATTATAATAATGATAAGACGAATAACCACTGAATTTTAAAAACCCTTGATATCAATCCCACGACATTTGAAAGGGAGTCTGAAATCCCACTTATTCTGTGGTCAAATAGTTTTGTTATTTCTTTCAAATAATAGTTTTTTTTCATTCAAACAATAAATTGATTTAAGGATTGAACCGAACATTGAGTTCATATATTCACTGAATTTTGAGACCAAATGATGACTTAATTCCAGCATTTTTTCTCTGATCAATTGTGGGTCAACTATAATGAAGAGGGGATTATATGAAGAGGGGTTTGGTATCTATTTTGCTCATCACTCATATTATAATAGAGTTTTTCAAAATTGTTTTTCGTTTTTATTTCTTATAATAAAAATAAAAATATTTTTCACTCAATATTTGAATCACTTTCTTATGATTTCATTTAATTTTGTTTATGTTTTTCTGAAAATCAAATTAAACTCAAAGAAAAAGTGAACTAAAAGTGAATTGAATTGAATTTTTTTCAAACAAAAACCCAATGAATTGAACTCAAAATAAGAAGAAACGAACAAATCTTTTGTTATAAATGAATATGAATGTGATCTTGTTCATCTCTTGGTCCTAATTCTTTATCGATTTGGTTCTTTAACATTCAGTTCATTAACAAAAGTATATTAATCATAACAAAAAGGCATTTAAATCATTTCAAACCTTTGAGTTCAATAATGTTTCGTAACTCAAATTGGATTTAATTCACGGATGGCTTTAATTCGGCTGATCTGATAGCAAGATAAATAGGAAGATAATTACTTAAAATTGAAAAATTAGTTATTATTTGTGTTTAAAGAGAATCTCACGAAAAATAAATAAAAACTAAAGAAATACAATAAAATGGTTTTTACAAGAAGTCATTGAAATGAGTAAATCCTTGCTTTTAATGTCTTTTCGTTAAAGTGTTGTTAATTTTATATTAAGATCATTTACAGAAATAGAAACTGGAATTTTTCTTGAATTTCCTTATGGGCCGAAATATTGTCACATTTTTTCATCTAGTATATAATTAGGATTAAAGTGAAAGTTCATTTTTCAAAGATTTTTTAGATGTTTTATAAGTCTTTTATACGCGAATAGTATTACACAAAAAAATACATTAACTCATTGTATAACAAATTACAAGTTATTTAGACTATCATTAGATGCAAATCTGAAGACTCCTGTTTTGACAGCTCCTTAGGACATGCTTTTGAGATCCCTTTCCTCTTCAAATGGAAAGGAATTTCCGTTCGTCCAGTTTTTAAAGACTAAAAAATGCAAATTTGTTTCATTAAATTTTGGTTACATTAATAAATTGCTTTCATTTTTATAATGAAATATATTTATAAAAAAAGTCGTTCAAAAAGGAGGGGAACAACACTTTCTTTGTTTTCATGTCTAAAGTATTTCCTAATTTTAAATTTCGTCTAAAACTCGTGTGATTTAATTAATTAATGAAATGAAATGAACATGATCATTATTCAAATGTTTTGCTAATAGACTCTCCCTTTTCACCTAAATATTGTTAATTGACCAGGAACATTTTTGATTTTAATGAAATTCATCTTTTTTATTTTTACCATTTAATTGACGATTTATGGCTTTAGATTTAATGAGCATGCTACTTTACTCTACTCTGAACTTATTTACTCCTCATAAATTGCGGACATAAAAACATTTGACTCATTATAATAAAATACACAAAATATTAGAATAATATCTCAATAAAAATGATTTTTCTCAATATTAGGACATCATTTATCAGGTTATTTTAGTTGTTTCAAACTAAACTATCTCAAAGTAATTGCTATAATAAAATTATTAAGTCTAAATTGGTCACGAATTCACGTCAATTGATTCTTCTTTGTGAAAAAAATTAGAGTTATATTAGACTCCTGTAGATTGAATCATGAAAATCTTATGGCCTTCCTTGATCAAACAAGCAATAATTTTGTTTGTAGGCGATGGATAACATGGATAAGCCATGACTAGCTTTCAATTTGATCTTTCAAAATCAGTTTAAGTACAAAATTGAGTGTATCCGTAGTTATTGAGAGCATAGATAGTTATATTTCAATCTTTGACAGTTTATTACAATAATTTTCCCCTTAAAATATAATGAGTAATAAAATTGTGGTCATTTGCAGATATTTGATGACACTTCCCATGAGTTAAGAAGTGATAAATGTTCGCAAGAATTATATAAAACGACACAATTTTAAGGCCAGTATTTATTCCTCGGAAGTGAAGATTTAATAAACTGTTGTGTCCGCAGAAAAAGTGTATTTAATTCTTCAGATATAATAATAATATTTTTGTTTTTGTCTTTTGATTGCATATTAATCTCGAGTTTGGAGTCTTTGTGATACACTTTTCGGCGCATAAAATGGGATAATATTTAATAACTAATGATTTGATGGAAATGTTTTCGCAAATAATATCTAATGAATGAGAGCTTAGATTACAATAAGAAGAATAAGAAGAATATCTTATAATTTAAAAACGCTTTCATTTAATTAATTTGTTTAATACAATGAGAGTTAAGGCAAACAATTAGCAAAACCATGAGTTTTTCTCGACGAAAGGGATCTCAGTTCCTGATTGACTCCGGGTATTCAAATGTGTCCTTAATTGTCATTTTGGGAAAAACGGTTTTAATTGCCTTTTAAGTCAAATTCCATTTCATTCTTAAATAAAAACCTTTTTTTGATTTTAAAACAAAATTTGTTCTCATTTTCTGTTTTTGAATCTATTTTAAGTGTTTTACAAATAAAACTGTTCTTTGATTTATATTATTATTTATTTATTTGTTATCTTTTTCTTATTGAATGTTAAGTTCAGTTTTGAATCAAAGATTAATTCATTGAAAACAAGAGTCGAGAAGTTATAGGATTTTAATTACAATTATATTTGAGTTTTAGCTCTGATTTATAGCTCCGACTGTTTTTTGTAATCACGTATTCAATTAGTCTTATTGTTTGTTATGCTTTTTCTTCTGGCAATCAATCATTTTCGAGAAATTAACCATGTTAATTTGAGATTAGCAATCCCGTTTCATGTGCTTTACTGTTGGCTCAGAATAAATTGAATTATTTTTATTGGAATTTTTGCATTCGTGAGGATATAAGTAAAAAACTTGCAGGATATCTATCTTAACCACATTTTTATTATCATTGACTTATTAGTTGTTTGAAAAATAAAACTAGCTAATTTTTTATGCTACGCTAGAGCCAATAATGATGGTAATAATTTCGTGATTATTTATAATTTACCTTTTTTTGATAGTTTGAAATTTTTAACACAATTTTAATTATTTAAAAATTTAATACCATTTAAAGACGACTCCGGGGTAAAAGTTGCAGAAAAGAACAATCATGGGAAAATAAGAATATTGCGGTTTTTGACGACACTGTCATTAATAAAGTTTTGACTGATCTAGGCCAGATTTAAAGCTGCATTTCAGTTATGTCTTTCTTATTTTCAATGTAACTTTTGCCTAAAAAATTGGTCTAGTTCAAATTTTGTGTAAATATTATTATTATATTTAAATTCATTGAAATTAGTTTCGAGAAAAGTTTATCAAATATTTTTATGGCGAATGTCTGTCCTCTCTGTAGGAGTGTTTCAATATTTTGAAGCCACTCTTCAAACAAAATAATTCAAAACATTTATCTAAAACAGAGTTAAGAGTAAAACGATTTGTTTTGAGAAACTCTTAACTAATCGTAAAAAAAATATTTTGCTCTCAAATTGTCTAAAATTATTGGGAAAAAAATGTTCGGAATCCTTTCCCTATCTCTCAAAGTGTGCCAAATATAGTAAATGTTTGCATAACTTTAGTTTCAATTGTTTTTTATCTGAAGAAGAAGTTCACAAAATTATCCAAACAATTGAAGCGAACGTTTATTTTAAAGATAACTTTACTTTACTATACTTTCATTGAAAAGATTCACCTTTTTATTAATGAAAAATAAAGAAATATATTATTTTCAACAATTCTTTGACTAAAAACAAATACATAATTATAATGAAAAGCACTTAAAAATTTAGTGAAAAATATTCCCCTTTTTTTGTGAACAATACTATCATTATTGAGATCTGGAAAAAAGATTATAAGAAAGAAACGGTTTAATCGTTTTTCGTTATAAGAAGATCACAATTGAAGCAAAAGTTCTGAATATAATTAGGCTTTTCTGAAGACATTAAATACTTGTTTAACGAAATTTTTATGTTTCAATTGATTCTTTCAACTTTTCTTTTCTACGATTTTAACAAAAGTTGAATTTTGATTAAATTCTCATTCAAGTGAAGTGAAGTAAAATTGTTTTTTAGCCGAAAAACAGCTCTTATTTAATGTGTTTTAAATAACAAACAAATATTCAGACAATGAAAACAAAATTAGTATTTATTTTGCATTTAAATCCTTTCGATTGAATTAAAGGAAATTCAATACAATTATTAATATCGAGGATATGTTATCAAGTATTGCATAATTGCATTATTATTGAACTTGGAATTATAGATTACACAATAGAAAATATTTCAAATTTTAACAAGATGATTAATAAATAAATTGAAAATATATTAGTTTTCTATTCAGTACTCAATATTTACCCAAAATTTTATTTAAATTCAGTTTGATTTGAGTCATGGAATGATTAATTGAATTTCTAGTATAATGTGCTTTCATAATGTACTTTCACATTTCACTCAATTGAGGAAAGGGAACAATTATGTCAAGTCTTGTTCTTCTTCATTGATGAATATGTGGGCATTCATTCAATATATTGAGACCATTATTAAAGAGATAATAAACTAATTAGAATTGAATTGAATGTCAAAATCAAAAACATTTGAAATTCTCGTTTTGATTATCATTATTATTGACCCAAAAGAGAGAGAGGAATATGGAATACCTTTGACTTAAATATCAAATATCATGATAATTCAAATTTAGATAACACCGGGAATATAAAAGAGGAAAAAATCCGTTTCAAACCTAACATATATTTTAGAGAAAGAGCCAATTATTTATGTTAATCGTCTTCATTAGAACAATAGTCTCATTTGAATGGAGTTTTTTCTTGAAACTGGCCCTTCTCGTTCTCACTACTTTCCCATTACCTTTTATTTTGCTTTAATCTCATTATTCTTAATACAATTTACAGTAAAATAATAACAAATTTTAATGAATTGTGAATTAAATAATCGAAACTCTGATACCTATCGGCTATTAATCATAAAATTTTTGCTTTAATTCAACAATAATTGTAATAAACTTTAATTCAATTAAAAGTTTAATCGATTTTATGAAAACATCTCTTTTGTTAACTTTTGTTATAAACTATTCAAAAGTTTTTTTCGAGTGAAAACAATTTGCTTTTTTTCGGTACCGAAAGTTCAAAATCTTATCAATGAATGGTTGCCTCTAATGAATAGATAAGACATCAAGAAGTTTGAACTCTTCAGTTAAACATCAGATTCTGTTTGGTTTTCATGAAAATTCACTTTTCAATAGACTTTCAATTATTTTATTAATGTTTTTGACTCTAAATATAAACCGCTTTTCAATTGAATTATAAGTCAATTGTAAGTCAAATATAGAAAAATCATTTGCATATGAATTGACTTTTATTTGGGTTTAGAATCGGTTCCACAAAAGCAAACCATTGAACAAAACTTCTTGAGTTTTGTGAACAACTCTTCTGTTAAGCAAATATCAAATACAAGTCTATAATTTGTTTCTATAATTATCGTTGAAGTTATCCATTAAAAAGTTGTTACTTATTGTCTGCGGACAAAACAAAACGATATTTTTCTGGTCCAAAGAATTCCTCTGAAGAAGTAATCAAAGAATTTCTTTAATACAGTTTTGATGGGATTTTAATCACACATTAAATGAATACAAAACGAAATGTTTTCGCAAAATATGAGGAAAAATATTGAAAAAACTCAAAACGAAAACAAAATAGAAGACAATATCCTATTGTCTGAAGACTTGCAAGAGTTTTATGAAATAAAAATATTTGAAAAAAAGAGAGGAATTAATGCAAAGTTCCTCATCTGGTATGTAATGGTATGTAATTTGCACAGAATAGCACAGAATAGGCCTAAACGTCAGTCAAATAGACTGATTGAACGGTTCAATGAGATTATGAATGAATGCGTAAAATCCTATTGAAGTTCAACACAACGATAGGCAGTAGTAGTGAACGAATCGTTGCCTTTACTGAGCGCTGACTCTATCGCCTAATACACCACTCAATCCCTGTGCTGTTGCTGTTGAAGACCTGTCTGTATGGCATTGGACTGTCAAATATGGCCGGATCTAAGTTTCAATATGACGAGAGCGGCGGCACATTCTTCTATTTTTTGCTGTCCTTTCTGGCTCTGGTGGTAATCCCGTGCACTTACTATTTCTGGCCTAAAGACGAGAAAAAAGGTAATCCTTTTTAAATTGATTTCCAATCAATGGTTGTCTTATGATTACGTGTCCTCTCTTTTCAATACATGTTTACTATTGATTTTGGTTTGTTTTGATCCCTTTCTCACCATTTGTTTCCCATTAAACCAATTTTAACCATTAATTCAGTTCTTTGTTTATCTCTGTTTTCAATACAATCCGTAATTAATTTGTTTTGTTTTTGTTTTCAATATTTTCCCCAAATCTTGGGCTCTATTTTCCGGTGATTTATCTCTTTTACCACAAATTGATTGATAAGTAATTAATTGATTCTAACAATTGTCTCATTTGTTCCAACAGATGATAATAAAAAGGACCGAAAACAGTGTCACTGCGAACAATGCGCCCAAAAGTCGAGTTATCTCCGAAACCGGGAACCGCTCCGCAAAGTCAAGCGAAGAATTATGTAATTATAAGACAATAGTTTTGTCCTTTTCTTCACTTAATTCTCGATTTTAATCCGGTTTTTGATTCACAACTTCTTATGGTTTTTATTGTTTCAATTGAACCAAACTTTTGTCTAATCTTTGATTGTTTTTCCGAAAAACAAATTCAATTGAATTCGAGTTTAAAACTAATTATTGTTTTTACTCTTTCTTTGGTTTTTCTGCAGAAGAATTGAATTGATTTGTTGTTGTTTTGTCTTTGAGTTAATCCATCAAATGATGGATATGTCGAGTGATGTGAAGAATAGTTTTCTTTTTCTTTGACTTTAAACTCATTTCTCAAAGAATTGAATTACAATTCATTTAATGACTTCTTATTCATTAAATGGTATTTTCAGACAAAATGACGATTAGTTTAATAGATTTGAACTTCACTTTGAGCTCAAGCCTTGAAAGGAGTGTCTAATCATTTGATACTATTTCCAGAAAATTGCTTTTAATCCTGGGATGGATGGCTCTGTTTGCCTGTGCCTACAAAGTGGCGCATTTGACAAACGATTACATCAATTGGGATCCGTTCGAAATCCTTCAAATCGATCCGGTATTGTATATGATCTCAAAAAGGGTGGAAAAAGTATTGAAACAATTATTATCTGATTCCAGGGCTCGACAACCGCTGAGATAAAGAAGGCGTACCGACGGCTCAGTCTTATCTACCATCCGGACAAAGAGACCGGCGATGAGAAGAAGTTCTTGAGGATAGCCAAAGCATACGCCGCTCTCACCGATGAGGAGGCGCGCAAAAACTGGGAGACATACGGCAATCCGGACGGACCGGGAGCCATGTCTTTCGGAATAGCACTTCCCTCGTGGATCGTCGAAAAGGAGAACTCATTCCTTGTTCTCGGTTTATATGCTTTAGTTTTCATGATTGCCCTCCCGGTGGCAGTCGGTGTCTGGTGGTATCGGTCCGTGAAATATGGCGGCGATCAGGTACTGCTCGACACAACACAACTCTACTATTATTTCATACATAAGACGCCACATATGATACTGAAGAGAGTGTTAATGGTTTTGGCGGCCAGTCTTGAGTTCGAGAGGACACACAATGGGGAAGTTGTTGAACGGCCCACAGATAACGTAGAAGTGCCACAACTTATGAAAGAATTACCAAATCTCGGAGAGAAGAACAAAGAGCGGCCCCTCTGCTTCGGGTACAGCATAAAAGCCAGAGCTCTACTTCACGCACACCTGAGCCGAATGAATCTTCCGCCCAATTCCCTGGAAATCGATAAGCAGTATGTCGTGAGGAAGTGTCCGTATCTTCTCCAAGAGTTTGTCCAATGTGTGTCACAGTTAACAATGTTAGCACTCGCCGGACGTATATCCCGTACCCCTAATTTAGATACTTTAGAGAACGCTATGAAACTGAGCGCACTCGTAGTGCAGGCGCTCTGGGACTCGAAGAACTCTTTACTTCAGTTACCGCACGTCACCGAAGACGTGTTGAGACACTTCACAACTCGTAAGCGTAACGTCAGAAGTATCCGACAGTTGGCGTCAATGAAGTCAGACGAGCGCCGGGCGATGTTGAGGAACCTGACAGACGAACAGTACGACGACGTAATGAATGTGATCTCAAAAATGCCTTTACTTGAGATCGACGTTCGCTCGGAAGTGCTCGACGACGAAGACGCCGGTAATATCACTGCCGGCGCTATCGTTACTGTCACTGTTACGCTCTGTCGTCAAAATATGTCGGTTCTGTTCGACAAAGAGTTCATCGAAGAGAAGGTCGACAACGAAGAGCTTGAGTTCGATGAAAAGGAAAATATAGGGAATGGAGAGACTCAGAGCGCAATCCCTGCCTCTGAAGTGAACGTTAAAAAACCTAAAGTATGGGAAAAGCAGTCCAAAGGCAAGAAGAAGGGCGGAAAGGGAGCCAAAAATAAGCCGAAGAATAACCCGAAGACGGCTGTCGTCAAAAAGAAAGCCCAACAAAACCAAACTCAAAGTCAGACCACAACTGAAGCCAATAATCAATTGGTTAAGACCTCGAAGAAAAAAGTGGTCAGAGATTCAGACGCTGAGAGCGATGAAGACAAGAGTGAGAGAGAATCAGATGACAATAGCGGACAAGAATCGGACGAAGAATCAGACAAAAAACTCAAACCAAACGACGAAGAGTCGGAACACGAAGACGATGACCAATGGGACGACATTCAGCACAAAGTGTCCAAAAAGAAGGAGGTTTTGGAGGCGAAGTCAAAACAGTCTCATTCTGTTCACTGTCCGTACTTTCCTGATGACAAACAGGAGTACTGGTGGGTATACCTCTCCGATCGCAAACGACACGCACTCATAACAGTTCCATATCTGATGACAAATCTCGTCGACAAAGAAGAAGTTGAGCTCAAGTTTACTGCGCCCTCAAAACCGGGACAATACAGCTATTCTGTGATAGTCAGGAGTGACTCTTATGTCGACTTTGATATCTCCAAAATGATTAAGGTTTGCATCAAATCGTTGTTCTGTTTATCAGTTTGTTTTCAATCAATTCTTATGATCTGTTCCTCAGCTCGATGTGAAGGAAGCGCAGAAACCTCCTGAAACTCATCCACAATGGGATATATCCGAAGAAGAGGAAGAACAAGACAAAGAAGAAGACAGCGCTGTCGAGGACTCGGATCTGGTGGCCTCCAGTGACGAGAGTGACGACGAATTCGACGATTAAATGCTTTTTCTATTATTTTATAAGTTTTTATCTCTTATTTATTCGACTAAATTGTTGTTAGAGTACAGTTGTCTGCATAACTGTCCACAACTGTCCCCCAAATGTATTCATATTTAATACATTCATAAGTAATTAG
Organism: Minunthozetes semirufus; assembly: GCA_034699985.1. Lineage (NCBI taxonomy): Eukaryota > Metazoa > Arthropoda > Arachnida > Sarcoptiformes > Punctoribatidae > Minunthozetes > Minunthozetes semirufus. The sequence continues at coordinate 36,165 of JAQIXD010000145.1, forward strand.
AAATGAATTTCGTTTAACATTTGTTTTCAATTCATTGACTCGTTTTTACGTTTCGACTAATATCGAGCTCTTCTTCGAAGTCATTTTACGATTTGTTTTACTCATTCAAAGAGCACTTCATATCCGATTCGATGACAAAAGACTTTTAAATACAAATTAATAGAAAATCAGATTAAATGACAAATCATTTGACATTTTATTCAAATAATTATTAAACGTTAATATGTTTTATATATTAAATAAAAATTGATTTTAAGCTAATTTTCATTCATTTTATTAATCATTTGATTGTAATTTCAATTAATTATTGGTTTTTTAATTATGATGTCTTTGGGTTAGTATTGGTTGAGCCAACCGTTTAATTCAAGGAGTTTTCCTAATTAAAGTAGTCCTCCCAAATTCCATTACAAGAACTAATGAAGAGATTTGAATTATAGGTTGAATTCTTTTTCGGATGCAATTCCCTGATGAATTCAATCGCTTCTAATTGACCTTGTTCAATCAATTTTGGCCATTTTGGATCTGGTCTTCTGTGAATTGATTATTAAATTTAATAACAAATTGAAAATATAATCAAATTTTAAAAATTAACCCATTTTTTATAAAATCAGTGAACAGTCTCATCATTTGTTTACTGAATTCCAGGTTTTCCTCAGAATTAGAGTTCGGAGAAAGTAATGGATGACCAAAAAACAGAATAAGTTCAGACCCGTGAGGAACACCAACATCTATCTTAATTTTATTAGGGAGGGCCACATGAGTTAACTCATAGAAGAATACATTATTCGTGGGTAAAGAATATTTGGCATAACTTTTTGCGAACCAATAAATGGGACATTTCATACAGAGATCGCCGTAAAACTCAGATATTTTGTTCCGAATTTGCGTTGAATTGTTTATATCCGTATTATTTAAATAGTGTTTCATTATTTTCTGTACGTTTATGTTATGGTAGATATTGTCCGCTATTTCCACTGAATTTTTAAAATCTTTGTAATGGAATCCAAAGAGAGGGACAGCCAAATGAGACTCGTGTAATAGAGACATAAGTGTGCCCTCGTCTAAAGAGAATCCAGCTAATAAATCAATGTCTGTTGGAATAAATTAATGGTTGTATTTCTGCTCAGATCAATATTAGGTGATAACTAAATGGGAGATCTGCAAAAGATTATAAAAAGATCAAACCTTTGATAAATTGTCCTTGTTTAAAAGCCTCTTGAGCTAAATGGGGCAAAAATTCTGAGCCTTCAGTTGGATAGAAGACTTCAACTACAGTTTCTTCTAATTCCTTGATATCCAAATCTCTCAAACATTGTAACCAATTATTTCCAAAACATTTATTTCTTTTCGCAAATTCTTTGGATTTTTTGAGCGCTTCCTTTGGACTCAGAACTGGTCTCTTCTTATTGAACATAAACGCTCCGGCATTAAGTATTGCTCTTTTGAAAAGACCTTTTGAAAGGGGAGATATTATATGTGCGGATACGGACCAACTGCCAGCGCTGAGACCACCGATCGTTATTTGATTCTTATCGCCTCCAAACAAATGGATATTATCTCTGACCTGAAGAATATGTGTTATTAGACAATAGAATCAATTATCTAATAAATGAACCCATTTTAGCCCAAGATTCTGGTCATATAAAGCGAGATTTCCCGGAGCAGATTCGTCTTCACCATAAAGAAAGCCCAACCATCCAATTCTATAATTCACCGAAACTACTATTATGTCATTTGTGGCCAAAACACTCCCATTATTAATGTTCATATATATTGAGCCAAAAGAAAAAGCACCCCCATATATCCAAAATAAAACAGGTTTTAAATGGTTATCATTTTCAATTCTTGGACTCCAAATATTAAGGTTTAAGCAGTCTTCGCTCAATTTATTTTCTAAATCAAAGGTGATGGGTGTTATTGGTTGTATACATGAGTTCTTTGGTTGTGTTCCATCGATTACATACTTTAATAACAAATCGAGTGATAATT
>JAQIXD010000146.1:0-38081 GCA_034699985.1 Minunthozetes semirufus
AACTATCTTAAGTTCTCATTTATGTACATTCAACATATAAGAAAAATACATTTCTTCATGTGCGGATAATTACTTTCGCATCTATACTTTTTTCGATATTCGAGAAAACATTATTAAATAGAAAAGAACAGAAAATAACAGAAAAGAACAAGTACAATTTGCAATATACAGAATATACTCAATTATAGCAGAAGACAAAAGATTTTCAAACTATTATATCCAATGATTAATAACAAATTAATGAATTAATGAAATGGACGGCCAATTGAAATGGTATTCTTGTGGAAAGTGGTCGTCATTTAGTCTCTGCTTATTAAACATTATTTCAGTTATTTCTGTGATTTTAATTGTAATTCAGGCGACAGCTATCAGTATTGAGGTATTTATCTATCGATGTATTCTTAAAACTAACATATTTTTCATAAAATTCGTTGAAATTTTGTAAATTCTGTAAAAGATATAAAATAGGTTATACTTTATTGATTTTAGGAACTCAATACATCAAAAAGTGGAAATTTTAAAGATGAAGACATCAAACTGATGCAAAAAGGATGGGTAAACATTAATTAAGTAATCTTTATCTATCAATGATTTATACCTTTCTTCAGCCAATACTAAAGACTATTCTGATTGTGTCGGTTGTGGTCGCAGTCTGTGTTCACATCTTTGGTTTGGCTGCTATTCTCAAAGAGCACTACCATATGGTTATGGCTTATGCCATAATAATGGCCATTACAACTGTGATTAGTCTTATGGCCAGATTCATTGTGGCGCCCATATTCCTGTTCCTTTTCGTTGTTAATAAGTTGGTTACGATATCCGCCTTCTTATTCGCTAACGAAATACGGAAACGAAAGCGAATGGATTTGGCAAACAATATGTCTGTTGTCTGTCAAACTCAGCCCAATGTTATGCTTCAGCCAGGCTATGGTCAACCTGTAAGCGCACAGGGTCCAGTTATTCAAATGGAGACTCTTGAATGGCCTGGATCATTCTCATTGCCTCCACCTTATGATTTCAATGCAAATGTGCCGCAAAACTTCTCAACAAAAGCCTAAAATTGTTTCGAAAACTTTAATTCTTTGAAATAATTTCAAAATTAATTAAAATAATTAAATTTAAATTTAAACCAATTAATGAATGTAAAAAATGTGCAAAATATTGAATGTAAATTTCGAAATAATTGTTCCTGTTATTGTCATCATAATATTTTATGCAAAATTATTCGGGAAAAGAATAAAAAGTGGATCAAATAAATGATGAAAGCAATGATAAGCACTTTCAATAAACACAGTTTTGATGTGTTTAAATAACTGTAAGAATAACTGACTTATGATTTAATTAATTATGAGATTTATTGAAAATGTCTAAAATATAATCATTAATCCATTGATTGGGAAAATTTCAAAATCATCGTTACGTCCGTTAAATTGATATTTTATGCCACAATAACTGTCATTAATTTGCAAGTCTTTTGAAATTTTTCCACTCAATTAATATAATCATCAAATTATGCAATTTTATTGAACTTTTTAAGTTCATATATAAATGAGAAGTTTTTGAGGAAATCATTTATTAATAAATAATTTATAAGAAAATAGATTTTAATTAATTATAAATTGTTTCTAAAGTTATTCCCAAAATGAAAATCTATTGCTTGTTATTCATCACCCTTTTGGTCGTTATCTTCAATAATGATGTAGTTTCTGGTCAAGGTGCGAGCCCTCCTCCGTCTGGCGGTGGAGGACCTGGCTCAATTTCTGCAGGTGGTGGAGGAAAGGGAGAAGCGAGCGCTTCGGGACAAGGAGGTGGTTTTGTTAATATTGGTGGTCAAGGAGGTGGACAAAGTGGTGGCGGTGGACGTTAGTAAGTTTGAAATCACTGTTCAGTTCAATGTTTACGAATTATATAAAAAGTGTGAAACTTGTTAAATTGAGTTTTAATATTAGATTAATTATATAATAATAAATGAGTTATGCATTTAAACCTAAAAATTGTTTCAATTTATTTATTCTTGATTCTTTGATATTAAATATAATGTTTTAGTGTCTCAATTCTTGTCAAGTAATTATTCTTTTTCACAATAAAAGTGAAATTTCAATATGATCAGGTAGTATTGATAAGATCACTATTTTTCAACTGAACAGCGATATCGCGATATGTTTTAAAAATTAATATTTCCATAGAAGCATTCAAATGTTATTTTTATTCAATAAAGTAACCTATTATTAAAACTTAATTATAATTATAAAGATCAATTTGTAAAATTTTGATATATTTAATCAATTGAAAATATACCACTTTTTTTAATTGTCAGCTCTACTTAATTTAAATGGATATAAATGGATATAAAGCCAAATAGCTATTTATGTCGAAAGTGGGCAATTTTTGCTATTTCAATGTTAAATATAATGTTGGTCATTTCTATTAATATAACTGTAATTAGCGTTAATGACGACCAATTTGAGGTAATATTCGTTCACTGATTAAAATGCTAGAATACAGATCTATATTAACTCTCTTAGTTGGATGTGGAGGAAGGAAAAATTCATGAGAATGATGAAAGGACCTGGGTACAACTCTGATAACACTTTGCAATAATAATAATCTATTTTTTGATATTTTTAATCAAAATTATAATTTTTTTCAGAGAACTGTAAGAATACTTCTAATAGTTTCAATAGTAATCGAGACAATAGTTCAGATAATGGGTTTGATCTCTTCACTCATAGATAACTTTTGCCTGGTTTTGAGTTATGCCATAATTATGAGCATTATTTCAATGTTGACATTTGCCGCTATTTTTATTGTGGTTCCCGTTTTATTTGTATTATTTATCTCGTTTTCAATCGTCACAATATTATCCTTCATTTTCTGTTATGATATTCACAGACAGCGGAACAAACCATTTCCTAGAATTCAACATAAACTTAATACATTTTCTGAGTCCAATTGTACTCCTGTTTATCCGTCTTTCGCAGGAGAACTCATAATTCAAACATTTGACTAATTTTACTGATTGTCATCTCTTAAGAGAATTATATTTTTAAATTTATAAAAACCTCAGAATACTTGAAACTAACCTAATTTAACTACATATTCAATGAGATGACAGACTATCTCAGATCAAATTGAATTTTGGTAAAACACTTATCATGTGTTCCATAAACGAATATTTTATAAATTCTTCAATTTATTTGTGAAAATATTCTCAATAATTGTTATCAAATATATAATAATCGGACAAAATAGTGATTAATTTAAATTAAAATACTTTGATATCTATTATAACTATTTATAGAAAAATTAATATAAAATTGATTTTTAAGTAAATAAATAAATAAGTGATTAAATGCCGATTAAACTGATTGAAGACTCGCTTTTATCAAACGCTTGTTTGGCTGCTCTGAACAGTTCGGAAGCCATTTGTGGTCCCATTTGTTTGACTAACTTAAAGAACATCCCGTTATTGTTCTGAAGAAGAATATATGGTTTCCCAAACTCTACAATTCTTCCGGCGTCAACCACTAGGACTCTGTCGGAGTCAATGATTGTGTTGAGTCTGTGAGCGATTGTCAAAACAGTGCATTTGGCAAAGTTTTGACGAATTGCTCTTTGAATCAATGCATCTGTCTTATGGTCAACATTAGCTGTGGCCTCGTCTAAGACCAGAATCCGATTGCGTCTGAGTATAGCTCTGGCCAAACATATGAGTTGTCTTTGACCAACACTCAAATTACCTCCGCTTTCAGATAATTGATAATCGAGTTTTCCGGGCATTTCATTTACAGCATCCTTGAGCTGCACTTCTTGGAGAACATCCCATAATTCTTCTTCTGTGTGCTCATCAAACGGATCCAAATTCTTGCGCAGAGAACCAATGAAAGCGATCGGATCCTGAGGTATGATTGACATCTTCCGGCGCAAGTCATGTAAACCAATAGACTTGCAATTGATTCCATCGATGATAATATCGCCAACAATTTCATGCATTCGGAAGAGTGCGGCCAATATTGAACTCTTACCGGCACCGGTACGGCCCACAACACCGACTTTCTCTCCTCCTTTGATCTGACAATTCAGATCAATTAGTGTCGGTTTCGGCGAATTTTCATAAGTCAGGTAAACATTCTTTAATTCAATGGAACCACTTTGTGGCCACTCCTGTGGTGGGGGAACTTCACTCTCCAACTCTGGTTCTGATACCAGATTACTGTATTCAACAATTCTTTCTACTGAAGTCATTTGATTCTCTAATTCAGCTGATTGTCTGACTCCCCACTGAGTCATTCCCGTCAAACCCAAAGCCATGGATAGGGCCAGACCCGCACTACCACTGGGTAAACCTTATATAATAAAATGGATTATCTTTTTATGAAATTGTTTGAAATGAGTAAATACAAAATACCTTCATAAAATACCATTATAAAAGTTGCGACACATAGAACAAAGAGCCAGCACACCCAGTCTAAAGTCACTCCTAAACATCTTGAAGCGGAGATACACAAGAATTGAGTGGATGTGTGGTCGTCTTGAAAGCGGTAGTATTGGTTTCTAAACATCTTCTGTGCTTTAAAGGCACGAATTGTGGCCAAACCGCTCAGTGTTACTGTCATGTGGTTATAGATAGGGCTCCGGGCTATCAATCAATAGAGTTGTGATTGAAATTATATTCTAATGACTGATTTTTTTTCAAAGACTTACCCATTCCTTCGAAACGTTTCAAATCACGCCCAGTCCTGAGATAAGCCCAACGAAAGAGGAGAATAAGAATAACCATAACTATCGCCGGAATTATTAGATATGCGTTAATTATTGCCTCAACTATTATCGATCCGATTATCTCACAAATGATCTGCAAAGAGACAACACTTAGTGAACAATAATTTCAAAGTTAATTATCAAGTTTACAATATTCAAGTCATAGGATGTTCCGGGCAATAGCTCGTCCACTATTCCCACATCTTTAGTAAATCTATTCAGTATTCTTCCGATTGGATTATTATCAAAGAAGGCAATGGGTGTCCGCATCAAACGGAAGAATATGCTATTATGGAGATTAATAGAAGCAATGATACACATAGAGAACCAGGTAAATCCTCGCATTAACAACGAGACAAAGAAAGCGGCCACAAGTGAAGAGTAAATGGTTATATTTTCGCTTTCGTCGAAACTCTTCGGAATTGTCTTATTTCTGGCATCAAATCTGTTTGTCCTTAAATTCAAAGGTAATTCAATTTATATTCAAAGACTATAAACCAATGACTAATTGGCAAAGAGTGATACCATTCTGAGAGCCACCAATCACTGTAGTGAAAGATCGATTGTGACACTAATGTTGAAACTAAAACCAGGGTCAGTAAAAGAGGACCGGCACCTGCACTCAGATAATCCCAGTATACTTTAGCACTGATAGAACCTTTGGCTTTGTTTTCTTCATCTATTTTCTGATCTTTTGCTTCAATTTCGACTTCAGAACTGGTGGACAGCATACTCATTGTTCTGCTTTTGAACTGTTCCTCCATAAATCTCTTATTCAGTTCTTCGTTATTCTTATTTTCAATACTCTTTTCGTTGTCTGTGTTCTTTGTCTCCTCTTTTATAAGTGACATAAAATCGATTCCCTTTTCAGTTAACTCTTGGTATGAGCCAAAAGCAAGGGGTTGACCCTCTTTTAAAACTAGAATTTTGGCCGCCTTTTTGATGAACTGAATTTGATGGGTCACTAATATCACAGACTTTGACTTTAAATATTCATCGATACATCTGTCAGTAAATTAAACACAATTATCAAAATTTTGGTTAAATATATATATAATAAAGTTATCTTACTTATCAAAAATATGTTTTGCAACCTCTGTGTCCACAGCACTCAGGGGATCGTCCAACAAATAGATATCAGCGTCATTATAAAGCGCTCTATTGAGTGAAATGAGTCAATCGTTATATATCAAGAGGATTGCAATTTATATTTAACCTTGCTAATGTGATTCTGGCTTTTTGTCCGCCACTTAATGAGACTCCTCTCTCGCCGACTAAAGTTTTCTCAGCAAAAGGAAAGAGCTTTAAATCTCTTTTCATCGCACAGACAGATATGACTTCTTTGAAACGCTTAGAATCATAGGGTTTACCAAACATTATGTTCTGCAGAATCGAAGAATTGAAAGTCCAGGACTCCTGTGACGCATAGGCCATACTTCCATTTACTGACACTCGACCGGAGGTCACTTCGATTTCGTTGAGAAGTGACATCAGAAATGAGCTCTAAATCAAAAAGTTATTTAAATATTTATAAAATCACTTCAAATAAGTATCAAAAATAGACTAACTTTTCCGGCACCTACTGGACCAATAACAGCGAGCAATTCACCATTCTTCAACTCCACTGATATGTCTCTCAGTGTAGGGCTTGAAGTCTGTGGATCCCAAACTGCGGTCATTTTGTCGACGACAACGCTGTACTGATTGTCACAGTTTTGGTAAACAATGGTTTCGTTTTGAAGTAGTTTTGACTTTTCATCGCTTCTATTACTATCACAACAATTATTGTCTGAATTTTCAATACAATTATCGCTTATTTCTTCCAAAAGTAAATAACGCTTTAAATCAATGGAAAAAATATTGAAAATAAAATACCAAAAGATTGAGTGAAATATACCTGAATTCGTTTACACGAAACATAGAGTTCGGCGGTCAGTGCAACCGATTGCTGAAACCCATAACTCATTGTAAAACGAAGATTATTAAAGATGGTCATTGTCACGAATACTGACTCAGCGCCTGATTATCACAAATTTTTCAAGTAATTAATCAATAGATGGTTAATATAAAACTTATTTACTCAATTGTCCCGTAATAATCACGTGAACCACAAAAATGATGAATATTACAACTCTGGGAGTCATCATTGCGATACAGTTGTTGAATGTCTTAAGAAGTAATGATTTCCTGATTTGTGACATCTCTTTCCTATTCATCAAAATATTTGATTAAAACAATTGCTTTCAAACAGAAGTACGGACTTTCGGGCATCAGATATGAGTTTAGAGAAGTGTCGTTCCCAGGCGTACATCTTTATAACTCTCATCCCTTTTATTATTTCATTCATTAAACGAATCCTATTATCCGAAAGTGCGGCCACTTTTGTTCTGAACATAAAATTAATAAAATTAACTCAAAATGGTTTTGAATATCACCTGATCTTTAAGAAGAATCTTCCCATAAGACTATTGAATGGAACAAAACACATGAGTACTACCAGTCCTATCAGAGACACCCAATTGATGTATTGCCAGCAAATGTAAAGACCAACTATTGTATTGAGGGGACCGACTATTAAATAGGAAGATATCTGACTATACTGTAAAGCGAAAGATATTTTAATAATTGAGATCAGAATATTAGTTAAATGAAGACCTCATCCAAACGGCTGACATCGTTGGACATCAGATTAAGTATTTGTCCGATCGTTGTCTTACCGAAGGCCGAGTGTTTCAATTTAAGTGACTTCTTGTACATGAGAGTACACCAGCACACTCTTATTTTGATGGCAACTCTATGTCCGAGAAACATAGCTGGATGTATGCACGATATAATAGTGATTGAGAGGGCACAAACACCAGCTGCAAATGCACATGCTACATAATAGTTTTGTTCGACAGGATCGGCGAAAAACTTGAGTACTTGTCCGAGAAAAACGGCTTTTGCACACTCGAGCACACATTCCTCGAATAAAATAAATAATCTTTTAATAGAAATTTTGACGAAAATTGGAAATTAATTTAAATCAAAGGATCATTCAATCGTAATAACACTAAGAAATTCAAATGTCCTTCAGTCTATCCTTGACCCACTCAATCTACCCTCTCATATATCTTGATTAATTCAGATGTCATATCAAGTGAAGGATTTTTAAATAATAAAATTATAATTAAATAAAAAAGAATAAAAAGATATAATACTGTTATAAGAATGAGTATAAACGACGGTAACATATAAGGCAAGAATGTTTTGAGAGATGCCTTAGTGAAGCTAGGACATTTCTTCTGAAGTTCTTTGTTCCAATTCCTATAATAAGTAACAGTAAAATAATGACTAAAATTCCAGTAATGTTTCAAAGAATGACCTTTCAAGTTTTTTGACCAATTGTTCAGAACAATCACTTTCAGAACATTTATAAATATCTTGAATTTCGATATCCCTTTTGAGCCCCCGAGCGAATAGTGGGTAAAGCCATCTGAAAAAGAAATCATAAATTTCAATATTGAACTATACAACTAAACATGATAAATTTGAAATTAAGTGAGGAACTTACGTGCAATGAACTTTTGTCAATGGATCACATCTATCGTATTTTGATGGCTTTGTTATAATCCTCTCTTCATTCATGATTTATTGATAATTGAGACCAACTTTTAAAAAATAAAATAATTAATTAATTGAGAGGACTTTTATTGCGATCCTTTCAACACATTATTTGCTCAATATTTGAGATACTTTTTAATAGTCATCACTTTTTAAGAGGTATTCGACTCTTGTGTTGAGCCATAAATTTAATTACAGTAATAAAGAAATAGAAACCACTTTCAAGAATATCTTAACTCAAACTTGTTTTCTATTCTTGCAATAAAAGTAGTCATTTGGTTGACATCAGACAAATATTTGGCTCAAAAACGGTATAAAAACGTTTATTTAATTAAGATTTCAGTGACTGATAGTAAGACTCTTCCAATTATTGTTTGATAAATAATTGTAAATAATTTTATACAAAACTTAATAATTATTTGCATTTCTTTGTCCTCTGATTAGACAATTATCACAATTTGATATTTCGCTAATTTTCAAAATAAAGTTCATAGATGAAATAGAGAATATCTTATTTCATCATCTTAGGAATTTGTTGCCAAGGGCATGATTAGAATTTTTAATTTGAGTAATTGATAATTGCATATTTGCAGTCTTTAAAATATTAATGCTTGTTCTCTAGTTTTAAGAAACAAAAAGTTATTTCTAATTTTTAACTAGCTTATTTGTCTTCTTAAGTCATTCAAAAAATTAAATAGAATTACCATGTTACTATTACACCCCCTTTACTCAGATTCTATTTTATCAAATCAAATAAGATATTCTGACTGAAAACAATTTTATACCTCAAAATAATGGTATAATCTTGGCAACCCAATGAAAAATGGCTCGACTACCTACAATATTAAAGAATTGAACGACCTAGTTGCATAGCATCACAAGTAGCATCTTCAATTGAATGTAGATTTTAGAAGTCATTTTATAAATAAGTAATAATAACAGTGAGTTTGAGGACATCCAAACTCACTATAAAGATATGAGGCATATATTAAAACAAATTGTTGGCCAAAAAGAAATCACAGATTATTTAATTTCTGAAATTAATTTTCGGAAAATAATTGTCATTCTATTACTGATTGTCAACAAATGTAAACAAACGTTATCTATGGAGTGACCTCTTGGACCGGTTCTACTCAGTTTGTACTGAGTTTGCGGGAATCAAAGCACAGAATAATTCCTTAAAATTCTCTCAATTTTTACAGAATTCAAGTTTTTCTTAAATTATGATTAAGTTATCAACAATTTAGACATTAATTGTGATAATTTAAAAGCTTTTGTTAAGTAATTTATCTAATTTGAGCATAAAAGACAAATTAATATTTAATGGAAGTTAATAGAGGAAAGGTTGGCCTGTTGCCAAGGAGAGTTTCCCCTTACAATACAATGTATAATGTATATTCTTAATGTCAATTAAAGACATGAATGAATGAATGAATGAATTATGAGAAATTACCTCGTTTACTGTCAGCTCTGTATTAAAAGACAAATTAATATTTATTATTATTAATCAAATTAAATAAAATGACTGAAAAAGAATTTTTGAAATATCGATGATTGAGTGAAATCGATGGCACAGTTCTATAGAAATCACAATTCATAACACTTTTGACGAATAAAAATACATTTAAAATATTATAATTTATTTAATAGAATCAGTAATTTATTATTTCCTAATATTTATTAGGGAAAATCCAATTTAATTTCATTCAATAGATATAATTTATATAAAATACTAATATTGGTGATTTAAATGTGTTAAAAGTGATGAAAATGTGTTGTAACAACATTTGTTGGCAGAGAATCATATTTTCTATTCTGTTCTCAAAATAATTTGTTTAAAGCGATTCAGTTAGCGATCAAAGTTTAAGTGTATTTTATTTTTTATTAATGAATACAAAAATGAAGAAAAAGAGAATCAGAAGAATTGGTTTCATACAAAATGAACTCGAGTCTAGTGTTTCTCATAATTCAAATAATGGATTTGATATCAAAACTTTTTTACAAAAGCTTTTCAATGGTTTAAAAATTAATTTTGTATTTATTACAAAAGTTTTGTTTCGAATTACATGTGTTTTCGGGTGTTTGTGTCAAATGTATAATACCTGTGATTTCTACTTTAATTATCCGTTTAGTGTTAACCAAAATATTGAGAAACAGAACGAGTATGAAATGCCTGCCCTTTCTCTGTGCAAAGAAATTAAAGATATGAAAAGTATCTCAAAATTCCTTAATTTTTTCAATTCTACTGAAATTCCGGAAAATTTGTATACATTTTCTCCAAAATTATTGGACGAAATAACTCTGAAAGACTCAGAAATCGAAATAAAATATAATATTTTTGAGAATTCAAACAAAATATTTCCAGAAATAGAGACAAATATAAACCGTGGCTTCAAATGCTTCACAATTATCATGAAATATGAAAATCAGTGTAAAATATTTTTGCCTCAAACAGATTATTCGTCTGCAATCATAAGATTTGAAATCGTTTTCAATTCAAGTGATTATCCAGAACTTACATTCTTGAGACTAATCATCCACTCTCCAGATGAGATAGTAAAGTCACCATACATTACTAGAAATATTGAACTATCAAATAAAACTTTGAAAGATATTACATTTGAGAGACAAATAATTCAAACACTTTCCTCTCCTTTTCAGTCCAATTGTATTAATTACAATGAGATCGGGTTTAAGTCAAAAAATGAGTGCATAAATCATTGCCTGATAAGAGTGACAAAAAAGAGATGCAATCAATGGCCGGGAGAGCTGTTCGCTAATACTTCAATAAACGAAACGTTTTTGAAGAATTTCCGACAAAATGAATGTTTCGGAAATCACAGCCAAAAATATTGCAATAATAAGTGTCAGCAAAACAACTGTTTTCAGTATTTGTTCACAACTCAAGAGTTGAACGAATTTCCCAAAAGTGAATCAAATGGCAAATTTGAGTTCTATTTATGGTTTCCCCTCACATATGACCGAATTATTATATATGAACCGACCTTTACTTTCGTTCAATTTCTTAATCATATCGGAGGTGTTATTAACATTTGGTTCGGACTTTCGGTTATGAGTTTAGAATCATTTGTTTCTAATCTCTTCAAAAGAATAACCACTTCTTAAATAGTAATCTGTTTTGAAATCATTTTTAATTAAAACCAAAAGAAGTCTAAATATAATCTTTAATTTTGATATATTTTATATAAAAAAGAGATAATTATAAAAATATTGTTTAAATGTAAAAACACCACTTAATAAATTATGGTACTACCGTAATCTTGGACAAAATAGCCTAGAGCTATTTTCTCAATTCAGAAAATGACATAGGCTATTTTATTGAGGAAATAGCCCATAGTTACGTTCAAATTTCTCAAAAATCGTCAAGTTGAGAAATAGCCCTAGGCTATTTTGTCCGAGATTACGGTATACAAGAAGGAGAAGATTTTGGCTGCTCAAAAAATTCTTTCTGGACTGGATGGGCGAAAATGGATAAAGTTGATGGGCTCGCAATCGTAAAAATATGTTTAGAGAGGTTACAAATGCTGGTTAACAACCAATATCTCACTGTAACAGTGGACAACAGTTGTCCACTAACTTTAACAGAATGTCATATCACTGGAAAATTTCTAAAATGAATTGTTTTCTATCATTTGATGATAAAAAGTTATATTAAATAAATAAAAATAAATTATTCTCAATTAAATGTTTTTTCAGGTTTCAGTAAATAAAATGATAAAACAATTCATTTGTTATCAAAGATTTCATTATTCCGTTTAATCAGATTTCAATTAATCAATACTAATAAATGATCAATGGTTTCAATTAATGTAAACTGAGATTAGGTTGTTTTCTAAAAATAATCAATCATCAATATTGATAATAATTTAGCTAACAGTAATCCGAAACATTTCTAAAATTTTTTGATATCAAATTAATTATGATAAGTTTCGTCGCATTATTCAATATTTTGTTTTTTTGAATGAATAGTAAATGCTTCATTTTTGTAAGAATTTTAATGATTTGAAGAAGTAATATAACAAGGTGAGTTTTGATTTCCTTGATAAATATAAAAACTTTGGAAAACAGTTGAATGCATTTTAAATAATTTTCAATTTTAAGCCAATTTAAGACATCCTATCTATAGTTAGATTTAAACTGAAATCAGTTTAAAAGTTTCGCGGAATATTTCTACCCCTGTATTGTGGAAACGCATTACTTTTGAGAAAATAGTTTTCCTATTATTTAACTCTCGTTAATCCTTTCGACCAAATGTTTGGCCCCTATCTCAGGCTCGCCTTTGGTCAGGTGTATGTTATTAGGAATTCAATGATTGGCCTCAGGATTGAGATAAGCTTTTGTACAAAAATAGTTATCTCAAAGTTTAAGCATTAATTTTGGACTTTTGAAAGTGAAAAACAAATTAAATGTTTTTGAGTTTATAAAATTCATATTTTTTGATTTTTCAAAAATATTTAATAAATATTTATATTTACAATAATTTCAAATATATTTTATTTATTGTCGAATAGTATTGAATTAATAATTTTGTATACGTGGTGTGCAAGTGATGATCAAATTGAATTCATGTGATCCTGAAATTCATATATGATTTGATTTAATTACAATTGTATTGAAATTAACAGATGTTAGCATTTCTTTCAAAATTATAATTAAAGTTAATTTTATAAATATAATTGTCTTTCAATTTAATAAGTATTTGTATTGACTGACAATTATTAATTGTAAATAATTTTGAAGTTAACAAGGTTCTCCTTGAAAGCGAGTTCCAGGAACCATACAACTAAATCTTGCGCTTCTCTTGTGTCGAAAAATATTCATTTTTATGAGTTATTACTCAAAATATTTTCATATAAAGTGTTAAAACTGACTCAACTCATATTGCATAACAAAATCTTCGAAATTAGGATAAATTATGGATTTTTTCTCAAAATATAAGTTAAAATTCATTGAAATGACGTAAATGTTCCACAAATTAATCGTAAAATTGATTTGTTTAACTGATCCTCAATTTTATTCAAATCTTATAGAATGTCCAAAATTTTTGGTTTCGTTGCACTTGGATTAACCGGACTACTGATGGCCGTCTGCGGAGGTATTATGTTAGGCATAATCCCGAATATCATCCAAAATGAAATTGAAAGGGTAATATACCTCTACTTCTATTGAACATTTGTCTGACATTTAATACTAAGTTTGAAATTTCTATCAAAAGTTACAAAACTATTAGTTATTAATATTTTTATTGCGATCGCAATAACGATTAACTTTAAGCGAAGGACTTATTATTGATTTAAATTTTATTAAATTTTAAACCAAAAAGGAGTTGCGTTTGATTAACGGAACAAGATCATTCAACCGCTTTCAGAGAACCCCAGTTCCTATAACTTTGAAGGTTTACTTCTTTGTGCTGAACAATACTCAGGACTACACGAGTTTAGATGACATACAACTGATCGAAAGAGGGCCCTATGTTTTCGAGGAAATCAGATCAAAGGAAAAGATTGTGTTTTACACGACACAGAACAATGAGTCCGCAATTTCTTACAAAGAGAGACGACAGTACAGATTCTTAGAAGAATTATCTGTTGGGCAGTACAATGACAACATAACATTCATTAATGTCCCGCTTTTGGTAATTACCAACAAAGTGATAATCATATGACCGCTCATCTAATTATTCGTTTATTCAGGGGGTTATCTTCAACAAAATTATGGAAGACGGAAAAATGGGATTCGAGTTATACAAAGATGAGTTGGACGACAATGAAAAGTCTTTATTTACCACAAGAACTGTCGGCCAAATTCTTTTCGATGGAATAGATATGAAACTCTATGAATTTCTCGAACCTTTTAATCCCAAAGGAAGCGGATTATCTTTAACACCATTTTCACTTTTTAATGTAAGATAATTATTTGGCCACAATTATGGCCGTATAGTCGTATAGTCATCACTCATTAATTTCAATTTAATCATCAGAGTAGAGATGATTTGGGAAAAGAGATGAGTATATATACGGACACAGAAGCAGATAATTTCGCCCAAATCTTTCGCTACGACAACAAAACGTACGATTATTTCATTATTTGCTCTGAAATCAGATTTTAATTAAACTTATATTTCAGTCAATTAAGAAATAATGACAGAAAAGGAACTCTAATTTGGCCCTACCACAAAAACCTTTCAAATTCATGTAATGAGGTTCGGGGAACAGATGCCATAATGTATGAGTCAAATGTTCATAAGGGGGATACACTCTTTGCATTTGAACCTCAAGTATGCCGGTAATCAAGTGATCAATTATTGAGTATATATTTTAATGTATTAATAATTTATATGATATTCAGATCAGTATTTTTCAAATATCTTAAGACAACGAAAGTGCGAAACATCCGAACCCTGCGATTCATATCTCCGAAGGAGTTCTATGAGAACCCTCACGACTATAAACCAAATTCGTGTTATTGTCTTAAAAAGAACTTCACTGATTGTGCCGGTAATGGAGGACTTGAGATATCGCACTGCCTTAATGTAAGCCGAGGCGCTCCCGTTATAATATCTGCGCCTTATTTCTTCAATGGAGACGATCATCTTCGTGATGACATTCATTTGGTTACTCCCAAACCCCTTGAGTTCAAAAACTATGGCACATATCTGGATGTCGAACCGGTATTGTATTGAATTTCAAACTAATGTTAAAATAATGTCTAATTTTGTTGACTTTCAGTTAACGGGAATTACTTTGAGAGCACAGAAGAGATTACAAATTAATATTAGGATCAGTAACACAGAACTCATTCCGTAAGATATGATCACATTTTTACCATTATATGTTTGGTCAACTTTTATTTGAACTTTTCTTATTCGATATTCTCTTTTATAGACAATTGAATGCAACAAAACCGGGCAAAGAATACACAATTCCTCTCCTTTGGCTCGAAGAGGTTTGTCTCTAATTACTTTGATTTTATATTTAATTCAATTTTTATAATAACTTTTGTTTATTGAAAGGGGGCTGAAGTTACCAAAGAGTTAGCCGATGAGCTCAAGAGAGAACTCTTCACTAAGAAGAAGATAATTATTGGAGCTTCGATTGCATCTGCAGTGATGGGCGTCTTCTTCATAATGATGGCCTCTTATCTAATCTCTAGAAATTTTAAAAAGTTTTGAGAATAATTGAATAATTATAGCAATAATAAGCAATACTGCGATCACTGACTATTTCTTATTTTTTTAAATCTTTTCTTTTTTTTATCAGTTTTTTAGATATTTTTATTTATTTAATATTTAAGTGATTTTTTTAGATATCTAATTACGTGATTTTATGTATTTAAATATAAATAACTTTTAGAATAATTTGTCAAAATATTAATCAATTTAAAAGTTATTAAAATTTTGTTTATAATAAACTAATCATTTATGGCTTTGATAATTGTAATTATCCATTATTTTTGCTAAACTTTTGAACAATTTATAAGTTTTATTCACAATTTTGATTGTATTTTGAAATAAAAGTTGAAAATAATCAATTGTTTTATTAAAACTTTGCTCAGAATTAAGAATAAATTACTTTTTAACAAAACAAAGGAACAGATAAGTACATATTGGATAAAATGTTAGTTCAATTTAATTTGAGCTAACCAAACCACTTGAGCATGATTAAATTTAAGGTAAATTTATTGAAAAACTAGAACAGTATTAGCCAGGCATAAAATCATTGAAGTTAAGTGCTAACAAGTTCAATATTATACGCTTTATTTGATTTAAGATTTAATTATTAGTTAAGAAATTGTAAATCAAATCAGAATTTATTGATTAAAAGTCTAATCCAAACGAAAATTACTATTAATTTATGATTAAAACAATTTATCGGAAGTTTTTATGAGACGACTCTTGAATTTCAATAGAAGTAAACGATAACTAACTTAACGCTTGACTACACTTCTAAAGCTCTCATCAGATAATTCAATATTTAGTACAAATGTCTTAAATATTTCGTAGAAATTTGTAAACAACTCTTCATTGAAACGAATGGGAAATTAGTGAACAAAAAATATGTTTGAGTTTTGCGCAAAGCGTTGCTATTAATGCAATAAACATTAGGTTTGTCTGATGTTTGACTGATCTGTGGTCTACTGTTGCGCACAACACAAACATTAGGTCTGTTTAAGTGCACAACAATTTGTAATTCAATTAAAATAAGTCTTTTTTGACCACATTTTCAATGATATTCAATACTTTTGTCAATGACTTTATAATAAGATACCATTTTATTGCAACTGTGGCTGTCTTTTAATGTTGTGCTTTTGGCGATGGCTTCACAGGCGAAGGAAATCCACTACCGAACCGGTTATTTGGAAATCCTGGTCAGAAACAATTGGTATAAAGTGTTGGTCAGATTAGCCGATGACTGCCTTCACATAAGCCTCGACGAGAACTTTGAGACACTAAACGGCAATCCTTTGAATAACAATAACAACAGTAATACCATTAATAATCACAACTTAACGAATGGCGATAACTCTGCGTATGATTTCCCGACCCCTGAAATGTCTGATCTTTTGGCCCAAAAGAGACGTATTGTTCGCATTCAGAAGACAGACAGCACTGGTCTGGGAATCAGTATTAAAGGCGGACGAGAGAACAAAATGCCAATTCTTGTCTCCAAAATATTTAAGGGAATGTCTGCCGACCAGACGGGAGAGCTATTTGTCGGCGACGCCATCCTCTCAGTTAATAATGAATGGGATCTGAGAGACGCCACTCATGACGAGGCTGTTCGCGCCCTCAAGAATGCTGGAGATGTGGTCACTCTCGAAGGTATGACTAATACTTGTGGTGTTTTCCCAACACTTTTGGTGTCGTTTTAACTCAATTCAAATGATTTACATTTTTAAGTATTTTTATCCTCTTTTGAGACTATTTTTAGAAAAATATGGTTTTCCTCAAAACATTTCTCACAATAATTATATTTCTTTAGGTTTTTCAACTAATTTTAAGCTCTGATACATTTTCAGACATTTATTTATTTATTTGTCTTTCATTTAAAACTCATTTAATACTAACTTTTGATATAATTTTGATTTTAAAGCAAATTATTTAATAATTTATTTCATATTTTTTTGAATCAAAGGTTTGAATAAAAATAAGAAAAATTCAAACTTTGTTTTGACTTAACTCTAAATTTCAAAACATTTTTCTCATAATTTAATCAGTCTTTAAGTGAATTACAATTTGAATTGTCATCACTTCTGAGGGTTGTATTTGTATAAACACTCAATAGATTTGTTATGACTGCCCTTCAAATCAAATAATGTCTTTCAACTAAGGAATAGATAACGGGAAGGGGGAGGGGAGTGGAGAGGACGGCAATATTACAAATATTTAAATACAAAAAATAAATTGTTGAGTCTAATTAACCTCATTAAGTTTTGCTTTTCATTGCTTAAACTGAATGTCATTTTAGTTGATACAAATGTTTGTCTATTCTGTGCCCTTCATTACAATTGGTGTCAATTTTTTCATTTATTATTTGCAGTATTTTATTATTATTTTATAATTAATTGCTTTTTATTTATCATTTATTTGAATCACTTATTCGTCTCTTATGTTTGACTTTTGTTGGGATCGGCTATTCTTGTGGTCAATGCATGCAATCAATGATTAAAACACAAACTAATTCTGATGCAAACAAATGACATAAAAAACTGATTAATAATCCTTTCATTCGTGAATCGCATGAAACGAATGGAATGACATTCAAATCATTCAAAACAAAAAACACTTAATATTTTGTCTCCAATTGTATTGAATTTGTATTAAACCAGTTGTGCCGTCATTTTCGTTAATTTCAGTCAAATACTTGAAGGAAGTGATTCCGTACTTCAGAAAGGCGTCCGTTTTGGCCGAAATCGGTTGGAGTTTCAGTGGAGCGGAGTTTCTCCAGAATTCAGACCAAAATGATTCCGATTTAAGTAATTCGAGTAAAAGTGACACAAAAACAGTTCCTCTTTTGTTATGTCATTTGACTAAATGTTTGGACAATAAGTCAAGTGATGGCAAATATGATGAGAACCACAACAATCTAATCGTTATTTATTCGCCAAACCGTCAATCAAAGTGTGTCTTACGTTGTGCTGATTCGGCTCAATGTAACACTTGGTTCAGTGCTATTCATTCGGCCTGTTGTCGCCTTATGGCTCAGGCAGTCGTTGAGACCAATCGCCTTCTCATTGAATTTCTCGACGGCGCCCGACTCACTCATATGGGATGGCTCTACGAAAAGGTATAATTTTGGCGCTTATGTCAGGTTTAAGTCGTTTAATAGATTTGTTTGAATGCTTTCCTTCATTAAGAATCAAGAGTTGAGCCCAAGTGTCAAATGGAGTCCTGTATTCCTCGCAATCACTAATAGAGACCTTTTATTTTACGATTTGGTTCCCTGGACTCGGGAAGCGTGGTCTGTGCCCGTCCACACATTCCCATTAATTCACATCCGTTTTATCACACATTCAACAAATACGGGACTAACCATGTCTTCGAAGTCAACTAACTCTGGGGGACGGCTTGTCTTCCCAGGCATTAACGATAGCATCATTTTTACGTTAAGAATCGGTACAACACATGGTATTGATTGTCGAACGATGCGCTCAGAGAGTCACAGAGATTTGGCCACTTGGGCCCGACATATAGTTTCGGGAGCGCATAACGCTGTCATCACTCTTAAAGAGATCTGTTTCTGTGAGTTCTCTTATTTTTAATCGGATTAATGCCAACAATTGTCTGACTTTTGTCTCAAACGTCTCTTCTGTCAGACATTTGACTCTTTTTTAAGATTAAAATAACTTTTGATTTATTGTTTGACAACAAATAGGAGTTCAATAACTTATCTCTCATTTTGTTAATCAATTAAATGAATTCTAATTTAAATTTTGTTTTCAATCGAAAGCATGTATTCATCAAAACATGGAATGCGTTATCACTGTTCACATCGATAAGGGATTTATGTTAGAAGAGGCGCACACAAGAAATATATTGTGGAGAATGCCTTTCCATCAGCTAAAGAGTACAAACGATGACGGAAAGAGACTCGTTTGGCTCAGCTTTCACGGAGAAGAGGATAAGGTATTTGTCCATCGATTCTAATATTTTGTCAAAAGTTTTAATTTTAATTCTCTTTCAAAAGGAATTGGATTTTATTCGTAATCCAAAGCCATTCATATTTTCATTGCAAACATTTTTATCGGCAAAAGTGATGAATTCTGGACTCAATCTCGACGTCTAATCCAATGATATGTTGTTTTATAATTGAATGCAATAACAGAACAAATTTTATTTTAATATTTAATAATTCTTTCCTTTATTTGAATCACTTTTTGATGTTTTAAACAAATTTTATTTATTATTCAAATGTTTTATAATTTCTTTAAAAACAAATTCTATTTACAGTTTATCTGACAATTGTATCGTTAGTGCACTATTGCCTCCCTATACCGCCCACTATTGCCTTTCTCTGATGTCTTAACTCTGTTTCTGTTGATGTTTTTGTTGGGATCGTTCTGTTTATCACTTTTTAACTCAAATTTTTTGGATATTTTATAAATATCTGAATTAAACGCATCTATTAATAGACAATAATTAAACATTTAGTTCATAAATATAGCATTTATTGTGTGATTAACTGTTGAAAAGTTATTAACTGTGAGTTAAGTCTTATGACTTACAAATTGCAAAATTCGTATTTTCACCGATCAATCAATCATTAAATGAATGACACGTTTTTCGTTAATATTGAATAAGTTTTTGACATTTTATACAATAATTCAATAAATAAATAACTTTTGAGAGAAAATGTGTTTCAACTCAACTCTTCCTATTGAATAAACAGAATATTCTATTAGTTTATCAATAATTGATACAAAAGTGTACTTCACTGTCAAATTACACCCAATAATTCACTCACCCATTAAACTGAACATTTAAATGAACAAATAAATGATATTTTATGAGAAATATTTGCAAAAATCATTTTTATGTAAAAATCTATTCATTTTTATTTTCATTTATCAAAAGATTATAATAAGTGATCGCAAAACAACAAATTGAGACCTTTTAATGGATACTTAAAATTTTTAGTGAATAATAAAATTTATAAAAATTTAATCAATTATTTATTGAAAACAATTTCATTTCAAATGTTTTTATTAAACAAATGATGAACTTTAATGATATGAAGATTCAAATCGTAACGAACGCCACAAATATAGTCACAGCCATCGAATTCACACTTCAATTGATCCGAATTTCTCTCATTTGTATTGTCTTCTTGAGGCACAAAAAGAGGGACATTCGCTGTACTCGGAGTTTGATCATTATATGCGAGTGAAGTGTTTGGACGGGATCTCAAATAAGTGAATCGATTTGTGTTCAATTTATTTGCAGAAGAATGAAGAGAACGGAAGTGTTGGCTCAAATCAGAAGAGTTAACACTTCTGTAATCACATCCATTGAACTGACATTTGAATTGTTTTAAACCCAAATGTCTTATTATGTGATCTTTGATGTGATATTCACTCATTATTTGACCGCAATTATTATAATCACATCGAAAGCCATTTAAGACTTTAATCATATAATTACTAATCATATCTTCATTTGAATTGAACTCAATTTTTAAGGGAATATCAATCGAATTGTTTGAAACGTTTTCACTAATTTTCATCAATTCTTCCGTTTGAGGAATGTCTTCATTCATAGTTTCAGTTATGAGTGAATTTTCTGAAACTTCTTCAGACCTGATATTAATTTCAGAAGTATTTGAAGTCAAGTCTGGATTGACGTCGTTTTCAATGAATTCACAATTATTTTGAGTCTTATTTTTGTCAAATTCTTTATGAAATTCGATATCTATTGAGTTATTCGTAATATTATTAGTGATGTCAAGAGTTTTATCAATTAATTCGTTATTAAAATTGAATTCTTTGTTGGTTTGAGTAATGGATTCGTTGTGTATTTCCATCGATTCATTACTCAAATTAATGTCTAATTGTGTCTCACATTCAAACTCAGAATTCTCTGATTCTTCATCACTGAATTCGATGTCAACATATTCTATGGATTTCTTTGAATTTAGTAATTGTTCGACGATTTCCTCATAATTATCAACTTTTGAGTCCAAGTCTTGGATGAGTTCACTCTTGACTAGACTTTCAATGTTTTCAGTTTTGTTTTGTTCGGTATTTTCACTCAATTCAATCAAAACTGAATCACTTTTCTTAGAATTCAAATCTGTTTCATTGAATTCTAGATTATTTGTCTTTAGATTCTGACTGACCATTGAATTGAAGACTCGTTTGGCTTTATTTTTGATAATTTTTCTATTGATTTGTGTCTTCTTTTGTCCAAACTTTTTCATTAATCTTCTTAACAATCGATGGACACAACGGATGTGTTGATTCATTTGATAAGAATAAACAGAAGTGAAATCACATCCTTTGTAATGACATATGAATTGTTTCTTATCTTTTTTGTGACGAAAACTCTTTCTTCTAATTATTTTAAATTTTGGTTTCAGACGCTTTTGAGTCACAATTTTATCTGAATTTTCAATGAGTTTTGTATTTATCTTTTGAGGCATTTTGTGGACACTTTTCTGTCTCGACTGATGTTTTTTGAGATCAGATAAAGTGACACTTTTATATTGACAGCCATTTAATAGACATTCGAATTGTTTTAAACCCAAATGTCTTTTGATATGTATCTCAAGAGCTCTCAATTCTTTCATAATTTTTCCGCAATTATTGTAAACACATTTAAAACCTTTTGACACTTTTCTCACATAATTATTGACTAAATCTTCGCTCGAATTAACCTTATTTTCAATGAAAACAACTCTCGAATTGTTTGATATATTTTCAGAGACTTCCAATTGATCTTCTGTTTGAGGAACTACTTCTTTTGTTTGAGGAATTGCTTCGTCTGTTTGAGAAATGGCTTCTTCTGTTTGAGGAATGACGTCTTCAATTTGAGGAATCTCTTTATTCATTGTTTCAACAATTGATTGATTTTCGACATATCTGTCAGAAATGTAAACTTCAGAATCCAAGTCTTGAGCTTTAGTAGTGGTCTCACTTTGATCTGTGAGCTCTTCCTTAGAATTATTAACTTCTTCTAAGGCATCAGATTTTGTGTTTTCTATTCTTTCTTTAAACTTGAAATCGTTTTCCATTTGAGGAACAACTGAATGTTCGACAATTTGTTGAGAGATGTCTTTAATTTGACATTTCTTTGAATTTTTGTTATGTTTTAATAGATTTTTCTTATTTTGTTTTTTCTCATTTTCAAGACTTTTATTAAGACTCTCATTAAATCGATGGACATTACGGATGTGTTTATAGAGATCAGATTTGGTCACACATTTGTATTGACAACCATCTGATGTACATTTGAATGGTTTGATCCTTAAATGAAATCTAATGTGTATTTTCATTGAACTCAAATTATTCATATATTTTCCACAATTATTATAAACGCATTGAAATCCATTCGACTTTTTCTTCAGATATTTATTGACCAGAATTTCATCGGGTTTTGAATCATTGGAAACATTTGCAGCGATTGTCGCCTTTTCTTCATTTTTATGGATGACTTTACTCTTAGTGTTAGATATCATTGATTTCTCCGCAAATATTTTTGAAGTCTTATTAACTCCAGAAGTCTTTGGTTTAAATCTGTTTTGAATTATTCGTTCTTTGATTCCATTATTCTGTCCTTCAATTCGTTTACTCGAAGAGTATTTAATGTCTTTAAATTGATTTATATTTAAATTGATTTCACTCTTTAGTCTCTTTTGATTTAAAGCAATGGTTTGTTCCAATTGTTCCATTTCTTGTTTGAGTTGTCTTCCCCTCAATTTCTTTGATTTTAACTCATTTACAAACAATTGTCTCAAATATGGAAACTCTTCGCCGAAATTACTCTTTTCTTCATTTGCTTCTTCAGTTTGGCTTTTATTTCCTTTTTTGGATTTGACTAAAATTGAGGCACTAATTGTTCCCAAATTAGTTTCGGTAAACAACTCTTTTCTTCTTATTTTAGGTTTACTTAAAACCAAGTGTTTTGTCGAAGAATTGTTGGTTTGATCTCCATTTGAATGTTTATCTTTGAGTCTGATTTGTCTTAAGACTTGTCTCAAACACCTCTTTTGTTGACTCGAAATGTCTGTCATTTGCGGCAAATCTAACTCCAAATCCAAAGCATTTAACGTTTCGTTTGAATCAAAACCATTTTTAATCAAAGAAACGATCGTTTGATTACTAATTGATTTATTTTCTCTTAAAATCAATAAAATATCTTCAGTTTTGTCACTTTTGTCACTCATTTTTATAAACACATGTTTTTTTTGATTTCATAATAAACTTCAAAAACTTGTGGCAAAAGTTTTCAACACTTTATAAGCAGAGGTCAGCACAAGAGTTATAGACATTTCATCATCAATTAATTGGTAGATCCAGTCCTGATGACCACAATCATACAATTTTAAAGTTATTTATTAGTGAACTAAAAATAATTTGATACTTAATTGGTTGAGTCCTTGTATTATGAGATTTCATCGATAAAGTGATGGATCGATAAAATATATTGAATTTTGTCTCATTTTAAATGAAAATTAAAAGTAAACAAAAAGTTAACAAAAGAAGTGTTTTATTCAAATCAAAACATTTTTGGAAAGTCGTATAAAAATCTTAAAAATATTACACAAAGAAGTTATGTTTGATTACAGTATATAAGAGGTCAATACAAATGAGTTCAATCTTTTTTATTCTTCTTTGAAGTCATAGATCTCGAGTAATCTTTAGATTTCTGTTTTGACAAAATCTGTCGTCTTTTGAATCTTTCATTTGAATCCTTTAAATGAATTTTGGTTTTATGTGAAATCAACTGATACTCAGTGAAAGATCTATATCCGCATCCAATGTATTCGCATTTGAATGGTCTTATATTTAGATGTCTTCGAATATGAACATTTATATTGCTATTATTCCGGAATTGTTTACCACAAGAGTTAAAGAGACAAATGTATGTCTTGTTCTCTCGCTTTTTGTATTTTTTGATTTCGTTTGAATCAATTTCTTCCGTCAATTCGTTCTTCGTATTCAAAGTGAGTTGTGTTTCATTTGCAGAAACCCATTCATCTGATTCTTCAATTGATTCCATTTTTGACAAAATCTGTCGTCTTTTGGAACTTCTTTTGGATCTTTCATTTGAATCCTTTAAATGATTTTTAGTTTTATGTGATTTCAACTCATATGGAGTGACAGTTCTATAATCACATCCAATGTATTGACATTTGAATGGTTTTATATTTAGATGTCTTTGAATATGAAATATTATTGCGTTATTATCCCGGAATCGTTTACCACAAGAGTTAAAGAGACAAACGTATGTTTTGTTCTCTCGCTTTTTGTATTTTTCGATTTTGTTTGAATCAATTTCTTCCGTCAATTCGCTGTTCGTATTCAAAGATATTTGGGTTTCATTTTCAGAAATCCATTCATCAGATTCTTCACCAATTGATTCAGTTATTGAATTTCTAACCCTATTTGAATCAAATGAATAATCGATAGAACTGTTTGTCTCTTCATTTGATTGAAAAACACAATTACAGCCCTTTTCTAAACCCTTTTTAAATGAATATAAAATTGCATTCGTTTTGAATCCAAAGTTATGTTTATTAAACACTTTTCTTAATTCAGTTTTTTGTTGACTCGAAATGTCTGTCATTTGCGGCAAATCTAACTCCAAATCCAAAGCATTTAACGTTTCGTTTGAATCAAAACCATTTTTAATCAAAGAAACGATAGTTTTATTAATAATTGATTTGTTTTCTCTTAAAATCGATAAAATGTCTTCAGTTTTGTCACTCATTTTGATAAAAAACAAATAAATTAAAAAACTAAAAACAATTATAATTCAAAAAACACGTGCTTTTAATCAAAACAATTTTTATAAAACAAATTCAAGTTTTGTTCAAAAAAAGTAATGTTTAGTATTGAATATAGAGATAGAGATAGAGATGTGTTCAGGAATTATAAAAATGTTTTATTTATTACATAATTAGATAAAAAAAAGATTTTCAAATTATTTCTAAATATATGTTAAATATTTTGTCTCTATTTTTATTGCAATAAATTTTTGATTAAATTCTCAATTAATTTGACTTCAATTAAGTTTGTCTTTGGATTAGTTTTGGAATGTATTTCAATGTATTACTAATTGTCTGTCATTTCACTGATTTTCAATTTATTTTAGACTAAATATTAATAAAATTTAGACTTTCTTAACGTTTCGATTGATTTCTCTTTGATTTACTTACCATTCATATGGGGAACCGACTGAATGGCAGCCAATTCTTCGTAACTGATTTTCGGCATATGTTTGCCAACAAGACTGAAGAGGCTCTGAGTTAAACCATTGTTCATGAATTTACACAAAAGGTTTTCGTGATTAAGTAGTTCTGAAGTGCTTTTGAAAGTTTCCGTACAATTGGTTCTTCGGCACTGATATATAGTGACGGATGTCTCTTCATTGGGCTTTACTTCACGACTAGAGCTTCTAGTTTTGGGGCCCGAAAACAAACCAAGACTTACATCAGATGTGGATCCGTTTGAATACAATCCTAAGTCTATATTCCAAGTGTCGGACTTCATCTTATTGATGACCTCCTGATTCTGTTTAAGACTTAAATTCTTCCTAAACGGACAGTTATGCGAATGGATGTGTCTATAAGTAACGAAAAAAGTAATTCATTTCTCTAAAAATCTCTTTAGAGCTCAGAATAAGCAAATGATAGATAAGTACCTCTTCATTGCCATATGATATGTTGTGATTGACCCGCATTGGGAACCGTTTACAATATAAATACAACGATAATACTTTTTGTCTCCAATGATGACTCGATGGCGATATTTATTGATATTTTCATTACGACAGACACCGATCACACCTTCAGAACCGTAACCAAATATTCCGAATCCACAGATATGGTTCTTCTGGTGTTCCCGATATGTATTCGGACTTCTGAACACTTTATTACAGAAGGGTTTCGGACACTTGAATTCAACGCCGATGTGAAACAAATTGATGTGTTGTGCGATCTTTTGACTCTTAAAGGTCTTGAACTCACATACAGTTCCGTTTTCCTTCCATTGACAGAGGAATGCTTTTTGGCCATCAATTATCTGACACTCATAGAATTGCATTACTTTAGACTTAGCTGTTAATCCTTTACAGCTCAAGAGGACGTTCCGCTCTTTATTATTGATATTTATGTGTTTCTTTGGTCTCTTCTTTTCATTCAAACTCTTAAACAGATTTTCATTTAAACCAAATTCTTCTTTAATTGATTCCATCTTTAATGATAACTGTGTTTCACTTTCAGACATCGAGTTATCTGATTCATCATAATTCCATTCTTTTCTGTCTTCAAACGGATTGATTCCATGAGTGGGCGACTCTTTCATAACGATTTGATTACCAAAAGTATTTGAAAAGTTGTTAATAATGCCTTCAATTTCTGAATCCAAGTCAATGACTGCCCTTTGATTATCTCGACTCTCATTTTCAATTACTTCTTCTTTGATTACTTTCAACGAATTTTGAATACTATTTGAATGATCGCTAAAACTGTTTGTCTTTTCATTTGATTTGTTTTTGAATAGAAGATCACATTTACATCTTTTCTCCAAATGAAGTTTAAATGTATATAAAGTTGGGTTTGTTTTGAATCCAAAGTTATGTTTATTAAACACTTTTCTTAATTCAGTTTTTTGTTGACTCGAAATGTCTGTCATTTGCGGCAAATCTAACTCCAAATCCAAAGCATTTAACGTTTCGTTTGAATTAAAGCCATTTTTAATCAAAGAAACGATCGTTTGATTACTAATTGATTTGCTTTCTCTTAATATCGATAAAATATCTTTGCATTTATCACCCATTTTGTTGACTAAAATCAATTAAAAGTAAACAAATTTTGAGATAAAACCCATATTTTTATTTAATAACAAACTTGTGATAAGTTTTCAATAAATATGAGTAGAGATCATCACAAGAGGTCACCACAAGAATCACTAAATTCTTCAATTTTGTTCACAATTTAAATATTTATTTGAATTAATTAATGACTATTAATAATAGTCTATTATTATAGTAAAAGATACAAAATTTACGTTTAATTTGGTTTTCAAATAAAAATTATACAAAAATCAATTATTAGTCTTCGGATGAGTTCTTGGTTTATGAGATCTTAACTCGAATTTAGTGGTTTTACTCTTCAATGAAACGCTTTTTTCACTCTTTGAGTGAAATTCATTTATTTTTCTGTCTTTTCTGGCAATCGATGCGTAAGTGCGGGCGTAGGGATCACTCCTTTCTCTTTCTTTCCTATTTCGTGTCAATATCTTCGAGTGGTGAGAGGTTTTAGGAATTTTTGTCATTACATTAATGTCTTCAAAACTTGTCTCACATTTATTGCAGTTACTGATGGGTGGATGAGTTCTAACTTTAATAAAGTTGGGCTCAGATTCTGGCACTGAATGAGTCTCTAATTTATGTGAATTTAACTCATATTTAGTTTTGAAAGAAGTTTTACATTCATTGCATTTCAGTTGATCTATAAATCGATGAATTGATTTCATGTGTCGTTTCAAGTGATATGAAGTAACGGCACTGAAATCACAACTTTTGTGCTCACATTTGAAGGGTTTTATACCCAAATGTCTTTGAATATGAATCAGTATTTTCTGTAATTTAACGAATTGTTTATCACAAGACTCGAAAAGACAAATGAATCCGTTTTTGTTGCTTTTGATGTACTTTTTAAGGCTTTCG
Organism: Minunthozetes semirufus; assembly: GCA_034699985.1. Classification (NCBI taxonomy): domain Eukaryota; kingdom Metazoa; phylum Arthropoda; class Arachnida; order Sarcoptiformes; family Punctoribatidae; genus Minunthozetes; species Minunthozetes semirufus. The sequence continues at coordinate 28,274 of JAQIXD010000146.1, forward strand.
TTTGAATTTCTTTTCCTTTTCTTTGACCTGTTCTTCAAATTGAGAGTAATTTTTGTTTTCCTTTCGGTCTCTGAATAATCTGAGTCCTCATCAAAAGATTGATAGCTGTTCTCATAAGTGAAGGATCGATTGAAAACTCCTTTAATACCTTTTACTTCAAAATTTAAATCTAAGTTCAGTTGACTCCGAGTTTTTCTCTGATTATTATCTTTGGTTTGTTTGCCATCACTTCTCTCACATAATCCAAAAAATGACAAAAACATAATTTTGTTTAAATTCAAGTCTTCTTCTCCTTTAAAATCATTATTTATGTCTCTCTTTGATTCATCACTTAATTGTCGATTGTTTTTAAATTGATTTTCCTTTAATTTACCGGAAATAGAGTCACAATTGAGAACTGAATTATGTTTTGTAAACATTTTTATTAATTGAAATCTTTGTTTACTCCAAATGATTGTCATTTGAGGTAAATCTTAATCCATAGCATTTGGTTATTAATAAAACCATTTTTAATAAACAAATCAATTGTTTGATTACAAATTGATTTGTTTTATCTTAAAATGTCTAAAAATCTTCACTTTTGTCACTAAAAGCAGTAATTTTTTAATCAAAACTTGATTTAAAAGTTAAGACAAAAACGTGATTCAAATCAAAACAAACTTCAAAAATGTTGACAAACATTATGTGAGTAGAGATGAACGCAGGAAAGACAGGAATTATCAAATTCTGTTCAATAATTCATTTCAAAAAAATATTAAAATTTTTATTAAAAGTGAAATAAGTTTAAAATTAATTTAAAAATTATTCTGAATTTGAAAATTGATATTTATTTTTAACATTGATTCAATTTAGCTATTATTTTATTTAACACAAATACCCTGTACACATTTCCCATCAAAATTAAGAGTTTTATTCTTGCAAACAGTCATTTCAAGAGGAGCTCCAGCATTAATAGGTTGTACAAGATCATATACGCAGGGTAGTGCCAAACAAACATTAATCATTAAAGGATAGGGTTTGTATTTTGGACCAAAATTAATATGACATTGGTCAGACATTGAATACGAGTGAAAATGAACTGAATTAATGTTCCATCGATTCAACTGTTGTCCCGATCTCTTGAAGAGACACTCAGAGAATGGTTTACTTGCGATAAATATCTCTAAATAATTATTACTGCAATTCGTCCAATGAAATGGCTTTTCCGGTCGAGGATTCATAACTCCAAAGGGACCGCAATGTTTTTCATCGTGGGATATGCCTAACTTGTGGCCGATCTCGTGAGCGATAGTCCACATTGAGTTTACAAAATCCACTTTTATAAGGGCACAGTTGTCTTTAGGAAGGGATTGACACAATCTCGCAATCGGAGCGTAACTGCATTTTTTTGGTCAAAAAATATCAATTTGTGAATATTTTGATTGGCGTTAAACTCACCCATTCTTATTTCCTTTGCCATCTAAGAATAGATTTTTAGTGGTGAGCAAAATAGCTAGGTCATAATTAAGACCAGTTCTTGAGGATTGCCATTCGCAAAAAGTGTCATGATACATCGCTACTTCGGGAACGTACGGAACGCTATTATTGTCAATCATTTCAAATCGTGTGACAATCAAATTGACTTTTGTTCTCATTGTCGGGTATCTGAAGACAGTCTGTGCGCCACTCATCAGTACTTTCACATATTTTTCAACTTCTTTGTGATTATTATTGAATTTTTGTGGCAAATAAATGTCATAATAAACTCCAATCTCAACAGTTATTTCACTTTTTTGTTGTCGTAGTTTAGGAACAGTTGGATATCGTTTTGTATTTATATTGTGTTCGTCTATTTGAGGACATTCTTCAAACAATTCCACAAATTTTATTATTAATGTTAGAATAATATGAAATTTAAGTAACTCAAACATATAGGAATAAACAAGCTTATATTTTAATCATCCATTTTTTAATCAAATTAATATTAATGAAAATGAAAGTGAATTTGAGACTCAATTAATTAATTAATTAATTTAATGAATAGTAAATCTCTTTTCAATGTTTGTTATAACAGATATTTATTTAAGAAAAAGCTCACAAAATAATAATAATATAATTAATTAATTATTTAAGGACTTTAGAGCTCACATTTGCCAAGAATACATTTGCCAAGTATACCTGGCCTTTCTTTTATTTGGCATTGAGTGCCTTCGAGAGGGGCATAACTAATGATATATCTGATCATATCATTTGCACAAACAAGAAGTTGACAACTATAAGAGTTTGTCTCTTCAAGAGAATACTTTGGACCAAAGTTGATGAGACACTGTTCATTCTTTGTATATTTATGAAACGGAGTTATATTCAGATCCCATCCGTTTAATGGTCTTCCTATAGATTGGTAAAGACAGTTATATTCGCCACGAATATACATTCCTTCGAATCTAATGTTAGAACAGTTGTGCCATTGGAAGTGTCCATAAGTTGAAAAATGCATCACTCCTTTTAAACCTGGATTATTTACTTGAGGACACTCTAAAGGATTATAATTATGAAGATGTTCAAAGTTTAAAGTATGTCCTATCTCATGAGCTACATTCCACATTGACCCGATATAGGTTGCGTCGGCCAGTGCACAACTACCATTCTCTGTTGATGGTGAAGAGCATATAGTTCCCAAATAAGCTCTCCTGGTCAATTATTGGTCAATTTGTTTGAATACAAAAAAAGATAATATTAACAATAATTAATAATAGGAATACAAATGTGTATATATATTATACCCATTTGCAAGATTCAGTCTTTTTTCAGAAGCAGTCTTATTGAACTTGAAAAGAGTGGTTCCCACTAAAAACAGACTCAGATCCCAATTTTTGTTGTCTCCATATTTTTTCGAAACCCATTTGCAGAAATTATATAGATAAATTTCGTGGTCGTTTACAGGTGTCAACTCCTTTGAAGGAACGCCTATGAATCTGTTAACCACTAAATTCACTTTTGTATTGAGTGAGGGATAATTAAATACGGTTTGAGTGCCGGACAGAATAACCTTAACATATTTTTTCAGTTTTTTCTTATTAGATTTTTGCCTCAATAGGTTTAAATCATAAAAGACACCTAGCTCAATTGTTGCATTGCCAATTGCATTGACAGATTGTCTTTGTTTTGTAGATGGAACTCGATTCAAATAAAGATTGGCTCGTTTTGGATCGAACTCAACTCCACATTTCATATCTGAAAATTGGTCCGAAGGAGATAATATAATATTTCTGCTCAACACCATTGATAAACAACTAAAAAATATAACCAAATTAATAAAAATCATTTTACTTTGATCATTTCAATTCTATTTACAAACAATTATTTGAAAATTAATTTAATAATTCAAAAGACATATGTTTTTAAAGTCTATGTTTAAAATGAAATCAAATAATTATTCAAAGCTTTCACTCATTTTGTTTAAAATTAATTTTATATCTTTTCGATCAATATATTCATTATTTTTTATTATTTTAATCGAAGTTAATACACAATTATTACACAATTTTATCTCGATTTTGATATCTTCCAAACATTAGATAAAGATTTTGTTCCATTTTTAGAGCTAATTGTCAGAAAAGAAGAGGAGTCTGAAGCCAGCGTTGAAACTGTACTTCTAAGATTATTTTCTAACAAATTTTCTAAATGAGGTATCATTTGCATATCATTAATCCCTGATTAATCCTTGTAAATATACTACCATAATATCCTGTTGACCAAATTCAATCAAAATTCATTTATCATTATATTAAAGTCAATTTAATAAAGTCTTTGAAAGCATATGTTTTACAAATGAATTTCGAAAATAATTCAAAATTATTATTAATTATGTTTTATTTGGAATTAATGGACAACCGATCCATTGAACCAATGATTACTTCTGAACAAATGAATAATAATTTCTTTTGTGGAGTAAATGATTCAGACTTTAATCTCAAACCAATTCTTGAGCCAATTGTGAGACAAAAGTCTGAGATTGTCATCGAAATCGGAATCTTTTACGACCAATCATTTGAAGAAATAGTCTCAACCGATCTGAATAGGTTTGTAAAGGCAGTGATGAGACAGACACAAATCATTTACAAATACTCGTCATTGAAGACACCGCCAATTAGTTTCGTAGTGACCGCAATGACAAAGGTAGAGCCCTGGGTCTGGCAAAACAAAACAGGATTTTCTGAAAACTATTTGAGAATTTTCTGCGATTATCAGTTCAAAACTTATTGGAAAAAATCATTGGATTATGATTTGGCTTTACTTTTATCAGGAACATTTTTCTACAGTGAGATTTTAAAACTTTTCATTCTTTCTGTTTGTAATCATTTTTGTGATTGTATTAACATTTTCTTATAAATTGTTAAACATTTAAAATCAAATTAAAATTAAGCAATAATTTCATATTAGCATATCGTCGTCATCCTATACGTCCTGATCGAGTAAGGAATCATGGATTGGCTTATGGAACAGGAAATATTTGTAGCAGAATAGGAGAGAATTGTGCCATGGTACCTCTTCTCTATTTTGCTCAAAGTTTTGCTGTCGCTCATGAAATCGGTCACACTTTAGGAGCGAATCACGACAACGATAAGAGAGCAAACACAGCCCGTAAACAAGAATGTCAAATTGGAATAATGGCCAAGAAAATGGACGAACCATTCTTTTGGTCCAATTGTTCAAACATTTACTTTTCTGAACTTATTGGATCTCATTTGGGAGACTGTCTTTACAATAAACCAAAACATACTATTTGGGACTTTAGGTAACAATTGTGGTAACAATATTAGAGTAAACGACAAAAACTAATTAAATACTGAATAATATATTAATTTATAAATACATGACTTGTATATCAAAATTATAGTATTTCTCAAAATTAAATCACAATTATGTGTTAAAGATATAAATTTTGAATCGAAGGTACGACACATCAATGCCAGGAGACATTTACAACGCTGACAAACAGTGCGAATATTTTTTTGGTCCAAAATATAGAAGATATAATGGAGATTATAAAGATATTGGTGAAAGATTAAGAAACCCATGTAAAGATCTTTGGTGTGTAAATGATATGATAAAAGCCAGTGCCAAACAATCTCTAGAAGGAACGTCTTGTGTTCACAATAATCATCGGGGAAAGTGTAAACTCGGGGAATGCGTTTAATTATAAATTAAAATATCAATAGTTTATATCGATTGAAAATTATGACAATTTTTTACAATTTATTGAATGTTTTTAAACCGAAAAGAATTTAAATGACTTTTTGTTGTAAATAAATAATTAAAAAGTTTTTGAACTAAAATAAAGTGTTTTTAACAAAAGAATCACAAAAACCAAACCAATTAAAGACTTAATTTACAAAACAAGGAATTCGAATAATTATCTAATTTAACATTAAAATGAGTACCCTGGTTAATCTCATGAAAACATATGTTTTTCAAATTTATTATACAAATGTTTTCAGTAAATGGTTTCGATAATAATTCCAAAATTTTGGTCATTTTATTCTATTTGCAACTAATGGAGAGCAGATCCCTGACACAATCCAAAACAATTACACCTAATCTAACGGCCAATGATTTCAATTGTGGAGTCAAAGCTTCAGATTTTAAGTTTGAACCCAAACTTCAACCAAATGTCAGACAACAGTCTGTGGCGATCGTAGAAATTGGTCTCTTTTACGACCAATCATTTTATGACTATTTTTCAGATAATTTGGAAACTTTTATGAAGACAGTGATGCGCCAAGTACAAATTGTCTATCAATATCCATCGATGCGACCAAAAATTCGTTTTGTAGTGACTCGACTCACAAAATTGGAAACCAATGTTTGGGTCAAAAATGAAAAGCTTTTGACTGAATATTTTGATACTTTCTGTAGACATCAGTTCAACAATTATTGGCAAAAGACGAGAGACTATGATTTGGCTCTACTTTTCTCTGGAAAGAGTTTCTTCAGTGAGTTTCCATTTTATCACATTTTTGTTGATAACTTTTATCTTTACTTTCGAACTAATCATATAATTTTAATTAACAATAATATTATTAATTGTCAATATTTGAAACAGTGAATGACTACGATTTTTTCAGCACAAGAGGTATATCCAAAATAAAGGGCATTTGTTATGAGTTAGGTAGTAACTGTGCCATGTCAACTGTTCTAAATTTTCATGACAGTTGGTATGTGGCGCACGAAATTGGTCACAGTTTGGGCGCAATTCACGATCAAGAACTAAACTGTGGTCCGGGTATTATGAGTGATCATGCAGAAAAGCCATTCATTTGGTCCCAGTGTTCAAATGATAAAATATCTGAACTCTTGGCTAATTATAACGGCGCGTGTCTTTACAATCAGCCCAAAAGGGTTATCTGGGATTTCAGAACAGACACATCTGTACCAGCAAATAGTTTTGACGCTAACAGTCAGTGTGCATTTGCTTTTGGTCCAAAATATAGTAGCTATTCTGGAAACTCTCATTCAATATCATCTTCTTTATCTAATCCCTGCGAAAACTTGTGGTGTATCTATGATTTGATGAAACTGAGTACCAGATCAGCTCTTGAAGGAACGGATTGCTTTCAAAATAACCGAAGTGGAAAATGTAAAGTTGGCATGTGCACTTGAATGTTCATTTCAGTATTATCCACAATAATAATTAATAAAGATTAATTTTCAATAAGTCAAACAAATAATCTATTTGTAGGAAATCATTGAAATTTAATTCAACTAATGTTTGACTTTTCATCACTTGTTTTGATTGGAAAATACTTTTGCTTTTGAATTATGTTTTTTAAAACCAAAAACTGTTTGTTTTAATTATATGAATCATTTCAAACAAATTATAGTCAAAAGAAGCAAAACTTATTCCAAGAATAAATCAAATCATTTTGGTTTCAAACTATTTTTGAGTCATATTCTGGAAATTATTTTATAGACTTTTATTAACATGATAATTTTTAATAATTTCTAATGTTTTGAACAAAGTAAAATTGAAGTGTTATTTCAAATATAAAGTTAATCAAATGAAAATTTTATGTTTGTTTATGTAATTAAATTTATTTGAAACTATATTTTAAAGATAATCAAGCTTCTTTCCACTTCATTCTAAATATAGTAGAGCCAAGAAAATGCTGTTATTTCCTTAATTTTTTAAACTAGTTAAAATTCATCACGTTTAATTTTTGTGATAAAGCTACCAATATTTAAAATTGACCCTTTAATTGATAAACTGGTGGTGAGCTCATACATAAGCTCAGAATAAGAAAGCGCTTAAATGAAGATTTTATGAAAGAGAATAATTACTATAAAAACATATGAAAGTCAATCATAAATATTGAGACACACGTCCCGAACGAATGATCCAAAGCCAGAGCTAATGAAATAGAAGTAGAGAACAGTTGAGCTGAAGATGAAGTTTAAGAGTTTTTTGTTGAGCAAAAGAAAAACAAATTGACTTCAAATACAAATGAGTGAATCGTTTGGTTCCTCTAAAAACAAATTCTTCTTATTATAAGTCATAAAATTTATTCAAAGATTTATGTTTTAAAAGAAAATTATAATTTTTTTTCTTCTTATTATTCTTTTCAATACTTTTTGCGTAAAGTTTTGAATTTTATTTAAGAAAAATGTTATTTTAGTAGAGATAGAGCTCCGCCTATAATACGTGATATTTTTCCAATTTTCGCTCGTTTATTGACGAGTAAATGATCTCTTTTTAAAACTCAGTTCTACTCCTATATGTTAATCATCTTCAGTCTTAAGTCTTAATAAGTTAAGTAAGTAATCAACTAAAATAAGACCACATTTGAAGTGAAATTAGTTTTTTTAAATCAAAACTTTCGTCAGTCAAAGGATTTCGTCTGTTCTTAGAAATAGTTTTAATTCAATACTGAATTGAATTACAATTTTTTAATACCGTTTACTGAGAGCTATGGAACCAATTGGTGAGCATTTATCTCAAGAATTTCAATACTTTCCTCTTATTTCTTACTTTTACTGAAAATCTTTATCTATAATTGAGTTTTTATGTGAAGAGGTTTTGAATTTCTTGACTCAAAATTGCTTTTTATGATAATGTCTTCACTTAGAGTTCAATAATATTTCTTAAGATATTTCTTGATTTTGTTTTATAAGAGATTTATTAAAACTTTTCATTTCTTTTGAGTTATTTTTCAAAACTTATTCATTGATTTGTTGTCAGGAAATCACTAATGAATTAATAAAACATTTATTAAATTCCATAAATATATTATTAAATTTGGTTTTAGTTTACTTCAACAAAAAAATCTAATAATTATTTAATGAATTTCTTATTTATTGATTTGATTTCTATGAAAAGTTATTGAAATGAAATATAAAACACAAAATTACAATTGATTTGTGTAATGAATGTTAACACTAATACTAACTGACTTTTGTATCGCATGATTGTCTGATTGTCTCAATATTTGCATGAATTTGACGAAAATGTCGAATAAATACTCAAAACAAAAGTATTCATCGATTCTTTGGATAACATATCTATCGTTAATCTGAATGTTCCGTCACTTTCTGCGGATGACATTATGACAGATAACAGCAGTGAATACGAATCCGGCCTTTCCTACGATATTCTGACCCCTCGTAATAACTCATGCAATGCATCGATACTGCTCTCCGATCACTTGGATGACGATCCGATTCACGAATCAGCCTTTCCTTTTGATTTGGAGTCTGACAGTCACGAGTTAGAGGCGTCCTATAGGACACACCACAGACGCACAACATCTTCTTTGGAAAAAGTGAGGACATGGAAGAAATACAAGAATAAAAAGCATTTGACGCAAATAGAATTGGATAGAAAAAGGGATTTGGCCAACAAACAGGAACGACGAAGAATGCATAGACTCAATGATGCTCTCAACCGACTGAGACAGGTAAACCATAACTAATAATTTTAAAAGTCATCTTATAATCTGATATAAAATCTGTTTATATGTGATTCACTCATTTATTTGAGAGAATTTAGTATTTTTTGAAGAAAAACAAATAACTCTTAAAATTATCATTTAATTCAATTTTCATTGGAATTGTTGGTAATATAATTACTTAAATTTTTAGGTAATTCCTTCAGAGCTTCAACACCCGCCCCGAAGACTCTCAAAGATTAAGACATTGCAATCTGCCATCAAATATATCAGAAGACTTCAGGAAATGCTTGATAATTGATTAATAATTGATTCGTTAAAACACAATATAATCGAATTATATTAAACGCATAATAAATTGTGTATAAAAACATTAAATGCAATAAAATTAATCTTGCAAAAAGTCAAAAATTTGGCCACTCCATGTATTCATAGATAAATAAATAGTAGTTATTTTATTTATAATAGAATCGATAAAATTGTTTTCTCAACAAATAATCTGTACTTTATTTTTAATTCAATTGAAATCAATTAAAATAAATGATTTAAAACTAATTAATCAATAAATGAATTGACTTTTTCTTAATTTCTAATTAAATCAAATTCAAAAACAGAATCATTTCGCAGAATATCATACGATTGCAAACATATTTAGAGATGGAATAGATCAGGGATGGCCAAGGTCCGCGACCCTAGGGGGGGGGATAATAGGGGGGTATTTTTCCAGAAAATTTTTCAAAAGTCTAGGGGGGTTATTTTTCGGAAAAATGGCGGCCGGAAACACCGAAAAAGCGGCCATTTTATCCAAAATTAGTGGTCCTACCCCAGCGTAAAGGTTAAATCCAGTTTAAATTGACTTAAATTTAGTTTTAATTCAATTAAAT